>CAWUFW010009787.1:600000-753904 GCA_963921515.1 Calotriton arnoldi
AGGGGGTCCCAAAACGTGTTTTCCCCATTCATTTTCCCATAGGAAACTTTAGACACGGCTACAGCCCGAACTGCTGAACGGAATTACACCAAATTTGGCAAAGAGGTAGTTCTTGGTTCAGAAAGAACCCTTTTGTTAAATGGTGTAAATCCGTTCAGTAGTTGCGGAGAAATTAAAAAAATAAGAGTAAAAAAATCCATTTCCTATAGGAAACTTTAGACACGGCTACAGCCCGAACTGCTGAACGGAATTACACCAAATTTGGCAAAGAGGTAGTTCTTGGTTCAGAAAGAACCCTTTTATTAAATGGTGTAAATCCGTTCAGTAGTTGCTGAGAAAATCAAAAGTAAAAGTACATATATATCTATGGCCGCGTCGGATTCGCGCACCCTCCCGATCACGAGCTGTCTGCTAATTGGCTGTCAACACTCCAAACCAGGAAGTGTTGGCAGCCATCTTATTCCTCGGTAGAACCGAGGAACAAGAAAGCAGTAAACAAAGTGTGCAAAACGCACAAAGGGGGCAGGGTAGAAACACCCTGACCCCTAGGTCTGCTCAGGGGGTCCCACAAGGACCCCTGGGCAGAAAAAAGCATTTTTTTTTTTTAATCAGCAGGATGCGCTCAGGGAGCGCGAATCCTGCCGAAAAAAAAAAAATCGAAGGGCGGTCTCCCGCGCTTCGATTGTATTTGCCCCCAGGTGGCCCAAGTCCCGGGGGCATGGTGGGGGGTTAAATTTATGTATGGGGGGCCTCAAAGGGCCCCCAAGCCCCGGGGACCGCCACCCCCGGGGCTTTCTTTTTAAAATGGTGCGGGAGGGCTCTGAGCCCTCCCGCAGCCCCGAGGACCACCACCTCCCCGGGGCTTCTTTTTTTTACTTTTTCCTGTGTGGGGGGCTCGAGCCCCCCACATGCCCCGGGACCGCCACCTCCCCGGGGCACTAACAAATTAAAATGGGGGTCCGTTTTGGACCCCCGAAGCCCGGGGACCACCACCTCCCCGGGGCTTTGCTGATGTGGGGAGGGGGCGCGCGGCCCCCCTCCTGGAGCCTGTGGTGGCCCTGGGGACCGCCACCCCCAGGGCCGGCTCCTGCAGTGTCCCGGGTGCCTACCCCCGGGACACTGCTGTTTGCAATGACAGGACGGGAGCCTCGCGGCTCCCGTCCTGTCATTGCAAACTGCTTTGGATATTGGAAGAGAGGCAGGAAACCTGCTCTCGCTTCAATATCCAAAGACAATTGCTTTCCACACGGGGAGCAGCCTGTTAGCTGCTCCCCGTGTGGAAAGCAATGCCGGCTCCCTTAGGACAAGGGGAGCCGGCGGGACTGTGGGGGGTTTGGGGACCCCCCACAGTCCCCAACCAGAGGCCAGGCCCCGGGGGATGGGGTCCCCGGGGCCATAAGTGGCCCGGGAGGGGGCCACGCGGCCCCCTCCCCAGAAATTATTTTAAAAAAGGCCTGCCCCGGGGGATGGGGTCCCCAGGGCAAAAGGAGGTCTGAGGAGGGGGGCCACGCAGCCCCCCTCCTTAAAAAGGAATGTTAAAGTGTGGCCATGCCCCGGGGGATGGGGTCCCCGGGGCAGTTTTCGGCCAGGGGAGGGGGGCCACGCGGCCCCCTTCCAGTTTAATTTTAATTTTTAAAAAAGGGGGTAAGGCCCTGGGGGATGGGGTCCCCAGGGCCCAAAAATAAGAAAAAGGAAGGGGGTCCACACAGCCCCCCTTCAGGGGAAAAAAAAAAAAAAAAAAAAAACGATCGGGCCGCAGGCCCTGCCCCCTTCCTTCACCACTCTGGCGCGTTTGCACTCTTCACCCCCTGGCGCGTTTGCAGATGGGGAAGTAATTCCCCTTGAATACTGGGGGTCCCTGGGGGCCAACTAGCCCACCAGGAACCTCCAGTATGCGCCAGGGGGCTGCGTTGCAGAGAGGTGTACAGAGGCCACGCCCCTTTATACACCTCTCTGCAACGCAGCTCTGTGGCGCTTTTTGGAGGTACATGGTGGGCTAGTTGGCCCCCAGGAACCCTCAGGATTCAAGGGGACTTAATCCCCCAACTTAAAACGCGCCACGGGGCGCGTTTGCACAGTGGTGAAGGGAGGGCAGGGCTTCAGGTGACATGTGTGCAAACAGGCCCCGTGGCGCGTTTTAAGATGGGGAATTAAATCCCCTTCAATCCTGAGGGTCCCTGGGGCCAACTAGCCCAACAGGTACATCCAGAAAGCGCCACAGAGCTGCGTTGCAGAGAGGTGTAAAGGGGTGTGGCCTCTCTACACGTCTCTGCAACGCAGCCCCTAGCGCATACTGGAGGTTCCTGGTGGGCTAGTTGGCCCCTAGGGACCCTCATGATTCAAGGGGACTTAATCCCCCAACTTAAAACGCGCCACGGGGCGCGTTTGCACAGATGTCACCTCAGGCCCCGCCCCTACCTTCACCATTGTGCAAATATTCCTCTAAAATCTGCCGAACTACGAATTCGGATTTACTCACCTGTTATCAGGAGAGACCTCAGTGCTGCATCTTTCAGCCCAGTACTAATCCTGAAAAGTAATTTTAACCGTACTTACCAGTAACTTGAATTTCCTTCCATAGGATATCATTGCCTGCTTTTTGCTGAAAAAGTTTCTAAGTGTTGATTTTTGAAACATACAAATATTCCTCTAAAATCAGCCGAAATACGAATTCCGATTTACTCACCTGTTATCAGGAGAGACCTCAGTGCTGTATCTTTCAGCCCAGTACTGGTCCTGAAAAGTAATTTTAACCGTACTTACCAGTAACTTGAATTTCCTTCCATAGGCTAACATTGACTGGTTTCACTTGGAAATTCTTCTAAGTGTGGAGTTTTGGAACTTTAAAATATTCCTGTAAAATCAGCCGAAATACGAATTCCGATTTACTCACCTGTTATCAGGAGAGACCTCAGTGCTGCATCTTTCAGCCCAGTACTGATCCTCAAAAGTAATTTTAACCGTACTTACCAGTAACTTGAATTTCCTTCCATAGGATATCATTGTCTGCTTTTTGCTGAAAAAGTTTCTAAGTGTTGATTTTTGAAACATACAAATATTCCTCTAAAATCAGCCGAAATACAAATTCCGATTTACTCACCTGTTATCAGGAGAGACCTCAGTGCTGTATCTTTCAGCCCAGTACTGGTCCTGAAAAGTAATTTTAACCGTACTTACCAGTAACTTGAATTTCCTTCCATAGGCTAACATTGACTGGTTTCACTTGGAAATTCTTCTAAGTGTGGAGTTTTGGAACTTTAAAATATTCCTCTAAAATCAGCCGAAATACGAATTCCGATTTACTCACCTGTTATCAGGAGAGACCTCAGTGCTGCATCTTTTAGCCCAGCACTGACCCTGAAAAGTAATTTTAACCGTACTTACCAGTAACTTATATTTTCTTCCATAGGAATCCATTGTCTGGTTTTCAGCTGAAAAGTTTCAAAGTGTCGATTTTCACAAATTACAAATATTCCTTAAAAATCGCCTGTATGACTTAAACGCATTCTTTCAACTGTTTACAGGAGATGCACCAGTGCTGGATCCAGGATCCAACACTGAGTAAGAAAAAGTAACGATAACAGTTTTTACCTGCTAAGTGAATTTCCTTCCATAGGATAACATTGGTGATTCTATGAGAAAAAGTTTCTAAGTGTCAACTTTTAAAATACAATAATATTCCTTAAAAATCACTACTGTAACCAAAACGCTTTAACTCAACTGTTTACAGGAGATGTCCCAGGACTGAATCTAGGATCCAGTCCTGTGGTTAGAAAAAGTAATCCATAAAGTAACTAATTGCATTTAACTAGAAATTCACATTGAGCTGAATGTTGCATTGTGTTTGAAAATGTATTGCCCATTGCAACAACTGTAACTACTGTACTTAAAAGTCTATTGCCTATGTGCAAAGTATTTAAACTAAAGTAATTCATTCTGAGAAAGTATTTTTTGTAATGTATAATGTAATTACAATGTAATTTAAAAAATAAAATATGTAAAAAAAAATGTTTCTAAAAATGTAGTAAATCAGTATGAAAAAAATAAATAGAACAATTAATACATTTAAAAATTGTCAGTTACAAAACCTTTGAAATTCACTGAAAAAACCGTAGGTTTCAGACATGTTATAGTTAGGAATTAGCATTTAAAAAACCTTTGAAATTCACTGAAAAAACCATAGGTTTCAGACACGTTATAGTTAGAAATTAGCATTTAAAAAACCTTTGAAATTCACTGAAAAAACCATAGGTTTCAGGCATGTTATAGTTAGAAATTTGCATTTAAAAAACCTTAGAAATTCACTGAAAAAACCATAAGGTTTTAGGGACAGTTATAGTTAGTTGGACATTGCACTCGTACAAAACCCGTGAAATTCCCCGTTATAGTTAGTTCAGGTAACTATAACTCGCGCCCCACAATGCACTGCTGATGACGTCACATATTACATCACTCATGACATGGTCAGTGACATCACTGATGACATCACTGATGACATCTCAAATGACATCACTGATGACATCACTGATGACATCATCCATGTGAGAATTTAATGCATCTTCTCACACCCTAATATAAGTTTTGAAACACCCACTCTAAATTACAGACTGCCATTCTCAAAACCATACACACTCCAATACCAATAAGTACATACCCACCCACTGATTCTTAGGTCTACACACACACATCTACTCACTCACCCGTACAGTCACTCATACTTACAGTCACTCAGTACAGGACTATCATATGCACTCATACACCTATATAAACACTCACACAACGCAACTCATCCATAGAGGTATTCACACACCTAGTCAGTCATGCAAATAATTAATCACACTCCAATTTACTCACCTATACAGTTATACACACCAGCTCACTTACTCATAAAAATACTAGCACATTCTTACGCTCCTATGCAATCACTGATGCAAGCACACACTCATCCATATAGCCACTCTCACAATCACACACTCTCACTTATAGCCATTTAGATACTCCAACACACATATATACTGCCTTTCACATATGTAGTTACTCACACATGTACCACTGAGATATACATTCAATCACTAACACACCCATACACACACTCACCCACCCATACAGTCCATCACAGACGCACTCTTGAAACCATGCACCCAGTGAATCACCCACTCACACATCTATGCACAGAGTCACACACACCCCACCCACACAAACACTGAGGCACCCATACAGATACTCAGAGAACCAATCCATAACCCATATAGACACTCATTTAGCTAGTCAGAAACCCATGCAGTTGCTTACACAACAACAGACAGACGGATACAGACATTCACACAGTTTAGTCACTCACCCATGCATCCAGTAAGATACGTTTAATCACTCACTTATAGACTCAGTCACGCACCTACTAAATCATCCATTCAGGCGCTTCTACACCCACTCATTCTTCAATACGCCTTTCCCTAAATATATTAAACATATTTAAACTTTACAGAAACACACAGTCACTGGATGATGTCATTTGAGATGTCATCAGTGATGTCATCAGTGATGTCACTGACCATGTCATGAGTGATGTAATATGTGACGTCATCAGCAGTGCATTGCGGGGGCGCGAGTTATAGTTACCTGAACTAACTATAACGGGGGAATTTCACGGGTTTTGTACGAGTGCAATGTCCAACTAACTATAACTGTCCCTAAAATCTTATGGTTTTTTCAGTGAATATATATATATATATGATTAATAAAATATTCTTTATTTTTTTTAATATTTTACATTTATTAATTATATATATATATTTGTTGTAGTACATTTAAAATATTAATAGAATGAATATATACTGTAAAATAAATATTTTATTAATTATGTTACACTATACATATACATATATATATTATCTACTGGCGGTCGCCAGTAGATAGTTATAGTTAGGACCTATTTTCCATAGGAAATCCGCGACATTCTATTTGAAATAACTCTTGCGTCGATTGACGAATCTTCGCGAAATTTTCAAACTTTATGGCCCGCTCCGGTCCGCTCCTACCCTGAAAGTCTCAGGGTGATTCGTCAAGCGGGGCCACGAAAAAAGGGGGTCCCAAAACGTGTTTTCCCCATTCATTTTCCCATAGGAAACTTTAGACACGGCTACAGCCCGAACTGCTGAACGGAATTACACCAAATTTGGCAAAGAGGTAGTTCTTGGTTCAGAAAGAACCCTTTTGTTAAATGGTGTAAATCCGTTCAGTAGTTGCGGAGAAATTAAAAAAATAAGAGTCAAAAAATCAATTTCCCATAGGAAACTTTATGCAAGGCTACAGCCCGAACTGCTGAACGGAATTACACCAAATTTGGCAAAGAGGTATTTCTTGGTTCAAAAAGAACCCTTTTGTTAAATGGTGTAAATCCGTTCAGTAGTTGCTGAGAAAATCAAAAGTAAAAACACATATATATCTGGGCGGAGCCTAACCACACATGTCATCGTGAGATCTGATTGGCTGTCAGCACTTCATCCTGGAATTGCTGGCAGCCATCTTGGGACCAATATAAATGATAGTACCCCATTGAAATGCATTGTAGTGAATCGAAGATTTTGAGGGTTACCAAAAGGAGAACTATAAAGGGTGATAACAGACTTTAGTTACATTAGAATTCATTTGTTGATGGTACCATACTAATTTCAGGAATTGTGGTGTGTTCTAAGGTGATTTTACCCTGTGAAAAACCTTCTGCTGGGATATCATGAATCATGTTTGAGAGAAAACTATTTTCACATGCTTGTCCCATACAGTTTTGGAAGGTGCCCCAGAAACTAAAATGAGAGCATATTTTCTGTAAATTCACATTATATTTCTCAGTCATGTGAGAATGAAGTCTGACATTCTCAGTAAAACATGTACATCCAACAAGGGCAGAGACTGTCAGTTGATTCCTTTGTGTTCTACTGCAGCTTCCCAGAGTGTTCTAAAGAACAACTAGAGTGCTAACAGCCTTACTTATGACAAAAGTATGGCACACCTGAAGCCATCTTGATTGGAATAAACTGGTAACACTTAAAACATTTAATTTAAAAAGGAACAAAATGATGGGGTTCATCTTGTCATAGAAATTATGGTTAGTGCTCTGGAAAGAAAAATTAGGACATGTTTCAAGTGTGATCTCAAATATCTTCCTGTTATATTTCAACAGGAGCAGCCTGTCAGTTGATGACTTTGTGTTCTACTGCAGCTTCCCAGAGTGTTCTAAAGAACAACTAGAGCGCTAACAGTCTTACTTATGACAAAAGTATGGCACACCTGAAGAACAACTAGAGCGCTAACAATCTTACTTTTGACAAAAGTATGGCACACCTGAAGCCATCTTGATTGGAATAAACTGGTAACACTTAAAACATTTAATTTAAAAAGGAACAAAATGAGGGGGTTAATTTTGCCATAGAAATTATAGTTAGTGCTGTAGAAAGAAAAATTAGGACATGTTTTAAGTGAGATCTCAAATATCTTCCTGTTATATTTCAACAGGAGCAGCCTGTCAGTTGATGCCTTTGTGTTCTACTGCAGCTTCCCAGAGTGTTCTAAAGAACAACTAGAGTGCTAACAGCCTTACTTATGACAAAAGTATGGCACACCTGAAGCCATCTTGATTGGAATAAACTGGTAACACTTAAAACATTTAATTTAAAAAGGAACAAAATGAGGGGGTCATTTTGCAATAGAAATTATGGTTAGTGCTGCAAAAAGAAAATTTAGTGCATGTTTTAAGTGAGATCTCAAATCCTCTTCTATTTCATTAGAAAATTCTGACATGCAGACTGAAACAATCACTTTCAATACCAGCAGTAGACTTCCAGTTAACTCCTTGGTGAGCAGTAGCTTTACTACAGTGATCTAATGAACAACTAGAGTAATAACATTCTGAATTTATGGCAAATGTGTGACACATCTGAATGCCTTCTTGATGGAATCAAAGTAAAAAACTGAAAGCATTTCCTACTGAGGAGACTGCAGTAAATGAGGAAATTAGGAAACTTCCTAACAAAGAAGTCTTCCAAGATGGCCACCAGTGAAAAAAGATCCCAAATGTAGCACAAATATTACCCAGATGTAGCCCACGTATTGCCCAATGACAAAAGTGTGCAAAACACGTTTTATTTTTAGTTTTTTGCAGTTTTATGTAGTGCAGACTGGTCAGGTATTGGAGCGTTGCATCTTAAAACATGACCCCCTACACTACAAAAACACCACTGCACTACCCTAAAACACTACCCCAGCACGACCCCCTACACTACACAAGCACCACTGCACTATCCTAAACCCTAAAACACTACCCCCAGCATGACCCCCTACACTACACAAACACCACTGCACTACCCTAAACCCTAAAACACTACCCCACCACCACTGCACTAACCTAAATCCTAAAACACTACCCCCAGCACGACCCCCTACACTACCCAAACACCACTGCACTACCCTAAAACATGACCCCTTACACTACACAAACACCACTGCACTACCCTAAACCCTAAAACACTACCCCCAGCACGACCCCCTACACTACACAAGCACCACTGCACTACCCTAAACCCTAAAACACTGCCCCCAGCACGACCCCTACACTACACAAACACCACTGCACTACCTTAAACCCTAAAACACTACCCCCAGCACGACCCCCTACACTGCCCGAACACCACTGCACTGCCCTAAACCCTGAAACACATACCCTAGCATGACCCCCTACACTGCCCGAACACCACTGCACTGCCCTAAACCCTGAAACACCACCCCTTCACGACCCCCTACACTGCCCGAACACCACTGCACTGCCCTAAACCCTGAAACACCACCCCCAGCATGACCCCTACACTGCCCGAACACCACTGCCCTAAACCCTGAAACACCACCCCCAGCACGACCCCCTACACTGCCCGAACACCACTGCACTGCCCTAAACCCTGAAACACCACCCCCAGCACGACCCCCTACACTGCCCGAACACTACTGCACTGCCCTAAACCCTGAAACACCATCCCCAGCACGACCCCCTACACTGCACGAACACCACTGCACTGCCCTAAACCCTGAAACACTACCCCCAGCAAGACCCCTACACTGCCCGAACACCACTGCACTGCCCTAAACCCTGAAACACCACCCCCAGCAAGACCCCTACACTGCCCGAACACCACTGCCCTAAACCCTGAAACACCACCCCCAGCAAGACCCCCTACACTGCCCGAACACCACTGCACTGCCCTAAACCCTGAAACACCAGCCCCAGCACGACCCCTACACTGCCCGAACACCACTGCACTGCCGTAAACCCTGAAACACCACCCCCTGCACGACCCCCTACACTGCCCGAATACCACTGCACTGCCCTAAACCCTGAAACACTACCCCCAGCACGACCCCCTACACTGCCCGAACACCACTGCACTGCCCTAAACCCTGAAACACCACCCCTGCACGATCCCCTACACTGCCCGAACACTACTGCACTGCCCTAAACCCTGAAACACCACCCCCAGCACGACCCCCTACACTGCACGAACACCACTGCACTGCCCTAAACCCCGAAACACTACCCCCAGCAAGACCCCCTACACTGCCCAAACACCACTGCCCTAAACCCTGAAACACCACCCCCAGCAAGACCCCCTACACTGCACGTACACCACTGCACTGCCCTAAACCCTGGAACACCACCCCCAGCATGACCCCCTACACTGCCTGAACACCACTGCACTGCCCTAAACCCTGAAACACCACCCCAGCACAACCCCCTACACTGCCGGAACACCACTGCACTGCCCTAAACCCTGAAACACCACCCCTAGCACGACCCCCTACACTGCCCGAACACCACTGCACTGCCCTAAACCCTGAAACATCAACCCCAGCAAGAACCCCTACACTGCCTGAACACCACTGCCCTAAACCCTGAAACACCACCCCCTACACTGCACGAACACCACTGCACTGCCCTAAACCCTGAAACACCACCTCCAGCAAAACCCCTACACTGCCTGAACGCCATTGCTCTGCCCTAAATCCTGAAACACTAGCCCCAGCATGACCCCCTACACTGCCCAAACACCACTGCACTGCCCTAAACCCTGAAACACCACCCCCAGCACGACCCCCTACACTGCCCGAACACCACTGCACTGCCCTAAACCCTGAAACACCAGCCCCAGCAAGACCCCCTACACTGCCCGAACACCACTGCACTGCCCTAGACTCTGAAACACCAGCCACAGCACAACCCCCTACACTGCCCGAAAACCACTGCACTGCCCTAAACCCTGAACCACCAGCCCCAGCACGACCCCCTACACTGCCCGAACACCACTGTACTGCCCTAATCCCTGAAACACCAGCCCCAGCACGACCCCTACACTGCCCGAACACCACTGCACTGCCCTAAACCCTGAAACACCACCCCCTGCAGCACCCCCTACACTGCCCGAACACCACTGCACTGCCCTAAACCCTGAAACACCACCCCCTGCACCGCCCCCTACACTGCCCGAACACCACTGCACTGCCCTAAACCCTGAAACACCACCCCCAGCACGACCCCCTTTACTGCTCGAACACCACTGCACTGCCCCAAACCCTGAAACACCACCCCCTGCACGACCCCCTACACTGCCCGAACACCACTGCACTGCCCTAAACCCTGAAACACCACCCCCTACAGTGCCCGAACACCACTGCACTGCCCTAAACCCTGAAACACCACCCCCAGCACGACCCCCTACACTGCCCGAACACCACTGCACTGCCCTAAACCCTAAAACACCACCCCCAGCATTACCCCCTACACTGCCCAAACACCACTGTACTGCCCTAAACCCTAGAACACTACCCCCAGGACGACCCCCTACACTACCCGAACACCACTGCACTACGCTAAACCCTAAAATACTACCCCCAGCACAACCCCCTACACTACCCGAACACGACTGCACTGCCGTAAACCCTCAAACACTCCCCCAGCACGACCCGCTACACTACCCGAACACCACTGCACTGCCCTAAACCCTAAAACACTCCCCCCAGCACGACCCCCTACACTATCCGAACACCACTGCACTGCCCTAAACCCTAAAACACTCCCCCAGCACGACCCCCTACACTACCCAAACACCACTGCACTGCCCTAAACCCTAAAACACTACCCCGCATGACCCCCTACACTACCCAAACACCAATGCACTACCCTAATCCCTAAAACACTACCCCCGCATGACCCCCTACACTACCCTAAACCCTAAAACACTACCCCCGCATGACTCCCTACACTACCCAAAGACCACTGCACTACCCTAAACCCTAAAACACGACCTCCTACACTACACAAACACCACTGCACTACCCTAAACACTAAAACACTACCCCCTACACTACACAAACACCACTGCACTACCCTAAACCCTAAAACACTACCCCCAGCAGTACCCCTACACTACCCAAACACCACTGCACTAACCTAAACCCTAAAACACTACCCCCAGCAGTACCCCCTACACTACCCAAACACCACTGCACTACCCTAAATCACTACCCCCAGCATGACCCCCTACACTACCCAAACACCACTGCACTACCCTAAACCCTAAAACACTACCCCCAGCACGACTCCCTACACTACCCAAACACCACTGCACTACCCTAAACCCTAAATCTACCCCCAGCATGACCCCCTACACAAACACCACTGCACTACCCTAAACCCTAAAACACTACCCCAGCACGACCCTCTTCACTACCTAAACACAACTGCACAATTTGTTACAGGCGTTGCAACGCAGGCCTGTGGTGCTTACTGGAAGTACCTAGTGGGCTAGTTGGGCCCCAGGGAACCTCAGGATTCAAGGTGACCTAATCCCCCAACTTAAAACGCACCACGGGGCGCGTTTGCACAGTGGTGAAGGGAGGGGCGGGGCCTCAGGTGACATGTGCGCAAACACGCCCTGTGGTGCGTTTTAAGTTGGGGAATTAATTCCCTTTGAATCCTGAGGGACCCTGGGGCCAACTAGCCCACCAGGTACCTTCAGTAAGCACAACAGAGTTGCGTTGCAGAGAGGTGAAAAAGGTGCGTGGCCTCGGAACGCCTCTCTGCAACTCAGCTCTGTGGTCCTAACTGTAGGTACCTGGGGGGCTAGTTGGGCCCCAGGGACCCTCAGAATTCAAGGGGACTTAATCCCGCAACTTAAAACGCACCACGGGGTGCGTTTGCACACATGTCACCTCAGGCCCCCCCCTCCCTTCACCACTGTGCAAACGCGCCCTGTAGCGCGTTTTACGAGGTAGTTTTAATCCCCCTGCCCTATTATGTACTAGGGACTTGCAGAGGAGGTCATGCTAATCACAGGGGTACCCCAACGCATAGTGTTCCCTAGTGTATGTAGGTGTTTTCACTGTATTCTAAGTGTCTTTTAGCATAGCACTGGCTCTGGTTAGTCAGAGTCAGTTACCACCAGTACCCGTCTGAAAAAGTTGTGGGCACAGGATGATTTTGCAACAAGGCCTCTTTCTGCTCCTCTGTTGGTTCTTTCTGCACATCTTTTGCTTCTTTCTGTGCGTTTTTTCTTCTTTCTTCACATGTCCTACCTCTGTAGGCATAGTTAGAAACTAGCATTTAAAAAAACCTTTGAAATTCACTTAAAAAATCATAGGTTTCAGGCACGTTATAGTTAGAAATTAGCATTTAAAAAACCTTTGAAATTCACTGAAAAAACCATAGGTTTCAGACACGTTATAGTTGGAAATTAGCATTTAAAAAACCTTTGAAATTCACTGAAAAAACCATAGGTTTAAGGGACAGTTATAGTTAGTTGGACATTTCACTCGTACAAAACCATAGAAATCCCCCGTTATAGTTAGTTCAGCTAACTATAACTCGCGCCCCGCAATGCACTGCTGATGACGTCACATATTACATCACTCATGACATGGTCAGTGACATCACTGATGACATCACTGATGACATCTCAAATGACATCACTGATGACATCATCCATGTGATAATTTCATGCATCTTCTCACACCCTAATATAACTTTTGATACACCCACTCTAAATTACAGACTGCCATTCTCAAAACCATAGACACTCCAACACCAAAAACTACATACCCACTCACTGATTCTTAGGTCTACCCACACATCCACTCACTCACCCGTACAGTCACTCATACTTAGTCACTCAGTACAGGACTATCATATGCACTCATACACCTATATAAACACTCACACACCGCCACTCATCCATAGAGGTACTCACACACCTAGTCAGTCATGCAAAAACTTAAACACACACCCATTTACTCACCTATACAGTTATACACACACCAGCTCACTTACTCATACAAATACTAGCACATTCTTACACTCTTATACAATCACTGATACAAGTACACACTCATCCATATAGCCACTCTCACAATCACACACTCTCACCTATAGCCATTTATATACTCCAACACACATATATACTGCCTTTCACATATGTAGTTACTCACACATGTACCACTGAGATATACATTCAATCACTAACACACCCATACACACACTCACCCACCCATACAGTCCATCACAGATGCACTCTTGAAACCATGCACCCAGTGAATCACCAACTCACACATCTATGCACAGAGTCACACACACCCCACCCACACAAACACTCAGGCACCCATACAGATACTCAGACAATCAATCAATAACCCATGTAGACACTCATGTAGCTATTCAGAAAGCTCATGCAGCCGCTTACAAACCAACAGACAGACGGATACAGACATTCACACAGTTTAGTCACTAACCCATGCATTCAGTAAGATACATTTAATCACTCACTTGTAGAGTCAGTCACTCACGTACTAAATCATCCATTCAGACACTTATACACCCACTCATTCTTCAATACGCCTTTCCCTATATATATTAAACATATTTAAACTTTACAGAAACACACAGTCACTGGATGATGTCATCAGTGATGTCATTTGAGATGTCATCAGTGATGTCATCAGTGATGTCACTGACCATGTCATGAGTGATGTAATATGTGACGTCATCAGCAGTGCATTGCGAGGGCGCGAGTTATAGTTAGCTGAACTAACTATAACGGGGGAATTTCTATGGTTTTGTACGAGTGAAATGTCCAACTAACTATAACTGTCCCTAAAACCTATGGTTTTTTCAGTGAATTTCAAAGGTTTTATAAATGATCATTTCTAACTATAACGTGTCTGAAAACTATGGTTTTTTCAGTGAATATATATATATTATCTACTGGCGGTCGCCAGTAGATAGTTATAGTTAGGACCTATTTTCCATAGGAAATCCGCGACATTCTATTTGAAATAACTCTTGCGTCGGTTGACGAATCTTCGCGAAATTTTAAAACTTTATGGCCCGCTCCGGTCCGCTCCTACCCTGAAAGTCTCAGGGTGATTCGTCAAGTGGGGGCCGAGAAAAAGGGGGTCCCAAAACGTGTTTTCCCCATTCATTTTCCCATAGTAAACTTTAGACACAGCTACAGCCCGAACTGCTGAACGGAATTACACCAAATTTGGCAAAGAGGTAGTTCTTGGTTCAGAAAGAACCCTTTTGTTAAATGGTGTAAATCCGTTCAGTAGTTGCGCAGAAATTAAAAAATAAGAGTCAAAAAATCAATTTCCCATAGGAAACTTTAGACACGGCTACAGCTCGAACTGCTGAATGGAATTACACCAAATTTGGCAAAGAGGTAGTTCTTGGTTCAGAAAGAACCCTTTTTGTTAAATGGTGTAAATCCGTTCAGTAGTTGCTGAGAAAATCAAAAGTAAAAGTACATATATATCTATGGGCACGGAGGATTCGCGCACCCTGAGCGCACCCTGCGCGCACCGTCCCGATCACGAGCTGCATGCTAATTGGCTGTCAGCTGGCTGTCAACATTCCGATTCAGGAAATGTTGGCAGCCATTTTGTCCCTCGGTAGAACCGAGGGACAGAAACAAGTGCGCAAAGCGCACAAAGGGGGCAGGGTAGAAACACCCTGACCCCTAGGTGTGCTCAGGGGTCCCACAAGGACCCCTGGGCAGAAAAGCATTTTTTTTTTTAAATCGGCAGGATGCGCTCAGGGTGCGCGGATCCTGCCGATAAAAAAATCGAAGGGCGGTCTCCGCGCTTCGATTGTATTTTGCCCCGGGTGGCCCAAGTCCCGGGGGCATGGTGGGGGTTAAATTTATGTATGGGGGCTCAAAGGGCCCCCAAGCCCCGGGGACCGCCACCCCCGGGGCTTTCTTTTAAAATGGTGCGTGAGGGCTCTGAGCCCTCCCGCAGCCCCGGGGACCACCACCTCCCCGGGGCTTCTTTTTTTTACTTTTTCCTGTGTGGGGGCTCGAGCCCCCACACGCCCCGGGACCGCCACCTCCCCGGGGCACTAACAAATTAAAATGGGGGTCCGTTTTGGACCCCGAAGCCCCGGGGACCACCACCTCCCGGGGTTTTGCTGATGTGGGGAGGGGGCCGCGCGGCTCCCCTCCTGGAGCCTGTGGTGGCCCTGGGGACCGCCACCCCCAGGGCCGGCTCCTGCAGTGTCCCGGGGTGCCTACCCCCGGGACACTGCTGTTTGCAATGACAGGACGGGAGCCTCGCGGCTCCCGTCCTGTCATTGCAAACTGCTTTGGATATTGGAAGAGAGAGCAGGAAACCTGCTCTCGCTCCAATATCCAAAGACAATTGCTTTCCACACGGGGAGCAGCATGTTAGCTGCTCCCCGTGTGGAAAGCAATGCCGGCTCCCTTAGGACACGGGGAGCCGGCGGGACTGTGGGGGTTTGGAGACCCCCACAGTCCCCAACCAGAGGCCAGGCCCCGGGGGATGGGGTCCCCGGGGCCATAAGTGGCCCAGGAGGGGGCCACGCGGCCCCCTCCCAGAAATTATTTAAAAAAAAAAAAAAAGGCCTGCCCCGGGGGATGGGGTCCCCGGGGCAAAAGGAGGCCTGAGGAGGGGGCCACGCAGCCCCCTCCTTAAAAAGGAATGTTAAAGTGTGGCCATGCCCCGGGGGATGGGGTCCCCGGGGCAGTTTTCGGCCAGGGGAGGGGGCCACGCGGCCCCCTTCCAGTTTAATTTTAATTTAAAAAAAAAAGAGGGTAAGGCCCTGGGGGATGGGGTCCCCAGGGCACAAAAATAAGAAAAAGGAAGGGGGGCCACACAGCCCCCCTTCAGGGAAAAAAAAAAAAAAAAACGATCGGGCCGCAGGCCCCGCCCCCTTCCTTCACCACTCTGCAAACGCGCCCCCTGGCGCGATTGCAGATGGGGAAGTAATTCCCCTTGAATACTGGGGGTCCCTGGGGGCCAACTAGCCCACCAGGAACCTTCAGTATGTGCCAGGGGGCAGCGTTGCAGAGAGGTGTACAGAGGCCACGCCCCTTTATACACCTCTCTGCAACGCAGCTCTGTGGCGCTTTTTGGAGGTACATGGTGGGCTAGTTGGCCCCAGGAACCCTCAGGATTCAAGGGGACTTAATCCCCCAACTTAAAACGCGCCACGGGGCGCGTTTGCACAGTGGTGAAGGGAGGGCGGGGCTTCAGGTGACATGTGTGCAAACAGGCCCCGTGGCGCGTTTTAAGATGGGGAATTAAATCCCTTCAATCCTGAGGGTCCCTGAGGCCAACTAGCCCAACAGGTACATCCAGAAAGCGCCACAGAGCTGCGTTGCAGAGAGGTGTAAAAGGGGTGTGGCCTCTCTACACGTCTCTGCAACGCAGCCCCTGGCGCATACTGGAGGTTCCTGGTGGGCTAGTTGGCCCCTAGGGACCCTCATGATTCAAGGGGACTTAATCCCCCAACTTAAAACGCGCCACGGGGCGCGTTTGCACAGATGTCACCTCAGGCGCCGCCCCTCCCTTCACCATTGTGCAAATATTCCTCTAAAATCTGCCGAACTACGAATTCGGATTTACTCACCTGTTATCAGGAGAGACCTCAGTGCTGCATCTTTCAGCCCAGTACTAATCCTGAAAAGTAATTTTAACCGTACTTACCAGTAACTTGAATTTCCTTCCATAGGATATCATTGCCTGCTTTTTGCTGAAAAAGTTTCTAAGTGTTGATTTTTGAAACATACAAATATTCCTCTAAAATCAGCCGAAATACGAATTCCGATTTACTCACCTGTTATCAGGAGAGACCTCAGTGCTGTATCTTTCAGCCCAGTACTGGTCCTGAAAAGTAATTTTAACCGTACTTACCAGTAACTTGAATTTCCTTCCATAGGCTAACATTGACTGGTTTCACTTGGAAATTCTTCTAAGTGTGGAGTTTTGGAACTTTAAAATATTCCTCTAAAATCAGCCGAAATACGAATTCCGATTTACTCACCTGTTATCAGGAGAGACCTCAGTGCTGCATCTTTTAGCCCAGCACTGACCCTGAAAAGTAATTTTAACCGTACTTACCAGTAACTTCAATTTCCTTCCATAGGCTAACATTGACTGGTTTCACTTGGAAATTCTTCTAAGTGTGGAGTTTTGGAACTTTAAAATATTCCTCTAAAATCAGCCGAAATACGAATTCCGATTTACTCACCTGTTATCAGGAGAGACCTCAGTGCTGCATCTTTTAGCCCAGCACTGACCCTGAAAAGTAATTTTAACCGTACTTACCAGTAACTTATCTTTTCTTCCATAGCAATCCATTGTCTGGTTTTCAGCTGAAAAGTTTGTGTCGATTTTCACAAACTACAAATATTCCTTAAAAATCGCCTGTATGACTTAAACGCATTCTTTCAACTGTTTACAGGAGATGCACCAGTGCTGGATCCAGGATCCAACACTGAGTAAGAAAAAGTAACGATAACAGTTTTTACCTGCTAAGTGAATTTCCTTCCATAGGATAACATTGGTGATTCTATGAGAAAAAGTTTCTAAGTGTCAACTTTTAAAATACAATAATATTCCTTAAAAATCACTACTGTAACCAAAACGCTTTTACTCAACTGTTTACAGGAGATGTCCCAGGACTGAATCTAGGATCCAGTCCTGTGGTTAGAAAAGTAATCCATAAAGTAACTAATTGCATTTAACTAGAAATTCACATTGAGCTGAATGTTGCATTGTGTTTGAAAATGTGTTGCCCATTGCAACAACTGTAACTACTGTACTTAAAAGTCTATTGCCTATGTGCAAAGTATTTAAACTAAAGTAATTCATTCTGAGAAAGTATTTTTGTAATGTATAATGTAATTACAATGTAATTTAAAAAATAAAATATGTAAAAGAAAAATGTTTCTAAAAATGTAGTAAATCAGTATGAAAAAAATAAATATAACAATTAATACATTTAAAAATTGTCATTTACAAAACCTTTGAAATTCACTGAAAAAACCGTAGGTTTCAGACATGTTATAGTTAGGAATTAGCATTTAAAAACCTTTGAAATTCACTGAAAAAACCATAGGTTTCAGACACGTTATAGTTAGAAATTAGCATTTAAAAACCTTTGAAATTCACTGAAAAAACCATAGGTTTCAAGCACGTTATAGTTAGAAATTTGCATTTAAAAAACCTTAGAAATTCACTGAAAAAACCATAAGGTTTTAGGGACAGTTATAGTTAGTTGGACATTGCACTTGTACAAAACCCGTGAAATTCCCCGTTATAGTTAGTTCAGGTAACTATAACTCGCGCCCCGCAATGCACTGCTGATGACGTCACATATTACATCACTCATGACATGGTCAGTGACATCACTGATGACATCACTGATGACATCTCAAATGACATCACTGATGACATCACTGATGGCATCATCCATGTGAGAATTTAATGCATCTTCTCACACCCTAATATAAGTTTTGAAACACCCACTCTAAATTACAGACTGCCATTCTCAAAACCATACACACTCCAATACCAATAAGTACATACCCACTCACTGATTCTTAGGTCTACACACACACATCTACTCACTCACCCGTACAGTCACTCATACTTACAGTCACTCAGTACAGGACTATCATATGCACTCATACACCTATATAAACACTCACACAACGCAACTCATCCATAGAGGTATTCACACACCTAGTCAGTCATGCAAATAATTAATCACACTCCAATTTACTCACCTATACAGTTATACACACCAGCTCACTTACTCATAAAAATACTAGCACATTCTTACGCTCCTATGCAATCACTGATGCAAGCACACACTCATCCATATAGCCACTCTCACAATCACACACTCTCACTTATAGCCATTTATATACTCCAACACACATATATACTGCCTTTCACATATGTAGTTACTCACACATGTACCACTGAGATATACATTCAATCACTAACACACCCATACACACACTCACCCACCCATACAGTCCATCACAGACGCACTCTTGAAACCATGCACCCAGTGAATCACCCACTCACACATCTATGCACAGAGTCACACACACCCCACCCACACAAACACTGAGGCACCCATACAGATACTCAGAGAACCAATCCATAACCCATATAGACACTCATTTAGCTAGTCAGAAGCCCATGCAGTTGCTTACACAACAACAGACAGACGGATACAGACATTCACACAGTTTAGTCACTCACCCATGCATCCAGTAAGATACGTTTAATCACTCACTTATAGACTCAGTCACGCACCTACTAAATCATCCATTCAGGCGCTTCTACACCCACTCATTCTTCAATACGCCTTTCCTAAATATATTAAACATATTTAAACTTTACAGAAACACACAGTCACTGGATGATGTCATCAGTGATGTCATCAGTGATGTCATTTGAGATGTCATCAGTGATGTCATCAGTGATGTCACTGACCATGTCATGAGTGATGTAATATGTGACGGCATCAGCAGTGCATTGCGGGGCGCGAGTTATAGTTACCTGAACTAACTATAACGGGGGAATTTCACGGGTTTTGTACGAGTGCAATGTCCAACTAACTATAACTGTCCCTAAAACCTTATGGTTTTTTCAGTGAATTTCTAAGGTTTTTTAAATGCAAATTTCTAACTATAACGTGCCTGAAACCTATGGTTTTTTCAGTGAATATATATATATATTCACTGAAAAAACCATAGGTTTTAGGGACAGTTATAGTTAGTTGGACATTTCACTCGTACAAAACCATAGAAATTCCCCCGTTATAGTTAGTTCAGCTAACTATAACTCGCGCCCCCGCAATGCACTGCTGATGACGTCACATATTACATCACTCATGACATGGTCAGTGACATCACTGATGACATCACTGATGACATCTCAAATGACATCACTGATGACATCATCCAGTGACTGTGTGTTTCTGTAAAGTTTAAATATGTTTAATATATATAGGGAAAGGCGTATTGAAGAATGAGTGGGTGTATAAGTGTCTGAATGGATGATTTAGTACGTGAGTGACTGACTCTACAAGTGAGTGATTAAATGTATCTTACTGAATGCATGGGTTAGTGACTAAACTGTGTGAATGTCTGTATCCGTCTGTCTGTTGGTTTGTAAGCGGCTGCATGGCTTTCTGAATAGCTACATGAGTGTCTACATGGGTTATTGATTGATTGTCTGAGTATCTGTATGGGTGCCTGAGTGTTTGTGTGGGTGGGGTGTGTGTGACTCTGTGCATAGATGTGTGAGTTGGTGATTCACTGGGTGCATGGTTTCAAGAGTGCATCTGTGATGGACTGTATGGGTGGGTGAGTGTGTGTATGGGTGTGTTAGTGATTGAATGTATATCTCAGTGGTACATGTGTGAGTAACTACATATGTGAAAGGCAGTATATATGTGTGTTGGAGTATATAAATGGCTATAAGTGAGAGTGTGAGATTGTGAGAGTGGCTGTATGGATGAGTGTGTACTTGTATCAGTGATTGTATAAGAGTGTAAGAATGTGCTAGTATTTGTATGAGTAAGTGAGCTGGTGTGTGTATAACTGTATAGGTGAGTAAATGGGTGTGTGATTAAGTTTTTGCATGACTGACTAGGTGTGTGAGTACCTCTATGGATGAGTGGCGGTGTGTGAGTGTTTATATAGGTGTATGAGTGCATATGATAGTCCTGTACTGAGTGACTAAGTATGAGTGACTGTACGGGTGAGTGAGTGGATGTGTGTGTAGACCTAAGAATCAGTGAGTGGGTATGTAGTTTTTGGTGTTGGAGTGTCTATGGTTTTGAGAATGGCAGTCTGTAATTTAGAGTGGGTGTATCAAAAGTTATATTAGGGTGTGAGAAGATGCATGAAATTATCACATGGATGATGTCATCAGTGATGTCATTTGAGATGTCATCAGTGATGTCATCAGTGATGTCACTGACCATGTCATGAGTGATGTAATATGTGACGTCATCAGCAGTGCATTGCGGGGCGCGAGTTATAGTTAGCTGAACTAACTATAACGGGGGAATTTCTATGGTTTTGTACGAGTGAAATGTCCAACTAACTATAACTGTCCCTAAAACCTATGGTTTTTTCAGTGAATTTCAAAGGTTTTTTAAATGCTAATTTCTAACTATAACGTGTCTGAAACCTATGGTTTTTTCAGTGAATTTCAAAGGTTTTTAAATGCTAATTTCTGACTATAACGTGCCTGAAACCTATGATTTTTAAGTGAATTTCAAAGGTTTTTTTAAATGCTAGTTTCTAACTATGCCTACAGAGGTAGGACATGTGAAGAAAGAAGAAAAAACGCACAGAAAGAAGCAAAAGATGTGCAGAAAGAACCAACAGAGGAGCAGAAAGAGGCCTTGTTGCAAAATCATCCTGTGCCCACAACTTTTTCAGACGGGTACTGGTGGTAACTGACTCTGACTAACCAGAGCCAGTGCTATGCTAAAAGACACTTAGAATACAGTGAAAACACCTACATACACTAGGGAACACTATGCGTTGGGGTACCCCTGTGATTAGCATGACCTCCTCTGCAAGTCCCTAGTACATAATAGGGCAGGGGATTAAAACTACCTCTTAAAACGCGCTACAGGGCGCGTTTGCACAGTGGTGAAGGGAGGGGGGCCTGAGGTGACATGTGTGCAAACGCACCCCGTGGCGCATTTTAAGTTGCAGGATTAAGTCCCCTTGAATTCTGAGGGTCCCTGGGGCCCAACTAGCCCCCAGGTACCTACAGTTAGGACCACAGAGCTGAGTTGCAGAGAGGCGTTCCGAGGCCACGCACCTTTTTCACCTCTCTGCAACGCAACTCTGTTGTGCTTACTGAAGGTACCTGGTGGGCTAGTTGGCCCCCAGGGTCCCTCAGGATTCAAAGGGAATTAATTCCCCAACTTAAAACGCACCACAGGGCGTGTTTGCGCACATGTCACCTGAGGCCCCGCCCCTCCCTTCACCACTGTGCAAACGCGCCCCGTGGTGCGTTTTAAGTTGGGGGATTACGTCACCTTGAATCCTGAGGGTCCCTGGGGCCCAACTAGCCCACTAGGTACTTCCAGTAAGCACCACAGGCCTGCGTTGCAACGCCTGTAACAAATTGTGCAGTTGTGTTTAGGTAGTGAAGAGGGTCGTGCTGGGGGTAGTGTTTTAGGGTTTAGGGTAGTGCAGTGGTGTTTGTGTAGTGTAGGGGGTCATGCTGGGGGTAGATTTAGGGTTTAGGGTAGTGCAGTGGTGTTTGGGTAGTGTAGGGAGTCATGCTGGGGGAGTGTTTTAGGGTTTAGGGTAGTGCAGTGGTGTTTGGGTAGTGTAGGGGGTCGTGCTGGGGGTAGTGTTTTAGGGTTTAGGGTAGTGCAGTGGTGTTTGGGTAGTGTAGGGGGTCGTGCTGGGGGTAGTGATTTAGGGTAGTGCAGTGGTGTTTGGGTAGTGTAGGGGGTACTGCTGGGGGTAGTGTTTTAGGGTTTAGGTTAGTGCAGTGGTGTTTGGGTAGTGTAGGGGTACTGCTGGGGGTAGTGTTTTAGGGTTTAGGGTAGTGCAGTGGTGTTTGAGTAGTGTAGGGGGTAGTGTTTTAGGGTTTAGGGTAGTGCAGTGGTGTTTGTGTAGTGTAGGAGGTCGTGTTTTAGGGTTTAGGGTAGTGCAGTGGTCTTTGGGTAGTGTAGGGAGTCATGCGGGGGTAGTGTTTTAGGGTTTAGGGTAGTGTAGGGGGTCATGCGGGGGGTAGTGTTTTAGGGATTAGGGTAGTGCATTGGTGTTTGGGTAGTGTAGGGGGTCATGCGGGGGTAGTGTTTTAGGGTTTAGGGCAGTGCAGTGGTGTTCGGGTAGTGTAGGGGGTCGAGCTGGGGGAGTGTTTGAGGGTTTAGGGCAGTGCAGTCGTGTTCGGGTAGTGTAGGGGTTGTGCTGGGGGTAGTATTTTAGGGTTTAGGGTAGTGCAGTGGTCTTCGGGTAGTGTAGTGGGTCGTGCTGGGGGTAGTGTTCTAGGGTTTAGGGCAGTACAGTGGTGTTTGGGCAGTGTAGGGGGTAATGCTGGGGGTGGTGTTTTAGGGTTTAGGGCAGTGCAGTGGTGTTCGGGCAGTGTAGGGGGTCGTGCTGGGGGTGGTGTTTCAGGGTTTAGGGCAGTGCAGTGGTGTTCGGACAGTGTAGGGGGTGGTGTTTCAGGGTTTAGGGCAGTGCAGTGGTGTTCGGGCAGTGAAGGGGGTCGTGCAGGGGTGGTGTTTCAGGGTTTAGAGCAGTGGTGTTCGGGCAGTGTAGGGGGTCGTGCTGGGGGTGGTGTTTCAGGGTTTGGGGCAGTGCAGTGGTGTTCGAGCAGTAAAGGGGGTCGTGCTGGGGGTGGTGTTTCAGGGTTTAGGGCAGTGCAGTGGTGTTCGGGCAGTGTAGGGGCGGTGCAGGGGGTGGTGTTTCAGGGTTTAGGGCAGTGCAGTGGTGTTCGGGCAGTGTAGGGGGTGCTGCAGGCGGTGGTGTTTCAGGGTTTAGGGCAGTGCAGTGGTGTTCGGGCAGTGTAGGGGGTCATGCAGGGGGTGGTGTTTCAGGGTTTAGGGCAGTGCAGTAGTGTTCGGGCAGTGTAGGGGGTCGTGCTGGGGCTGGTGTTTCAGGGTTTAGGGCAGTACAGTGGTGTTCGGGCAGTGTAGGGGGTCGTGCTGGGGCTGGTGTTTCAGGGTTTAGGGCAGTGCAGTGGTGTTCGGGCAGTGTAGGGGTCGTGCTGTGGCTGGTGTTTCAGGGTTTAGGGCAGTGCAGTGGTGTTCGGGCAGTGTAGGTGGTCGTGTTGGGGCTGGTGTTTCAGGGTTTAGGGCAGTGCAGTGGTGTTCGGGCAGTGTAGGGGGTCATGCTGGGGCTGGTGTTTCAGGGTTTAGGGCAATGCAGTGGTGTTCGGGCAGTGTAGGGGTCTTGCTGGGGCTGGTGTTTCAGAGTCTAGGGCAGTGCAGTGGTGTTCGGGCAGTGTAGGGGGTCTTGCTGGGGCTGGTGTTTCAGGGTTTAGGGCAGTGCAGTGGTGTTCGGGCAGTGTAGGGGGTCGTGCTGGGGGTGGTGTTTCAGGGTTTAGGGCAGTGCAGTGGTGTTTGGGCAGTATAGGGGGTCATGCTGGGGCTAGTGTTTCAGGATTTAGGGCAGAGCAATGGTGTTCAGGCAGAGTAGGGGGTTTTGCTGGAGGTGGTGTTTCAGGGTTTAGGGCAGTGCAGTGGTGTTCGTGCAGTGTAGGGGGTGGTGTTTCAGGGTTTAGGGCAGTGCTGTTCAGGCAGTGTAGGGGGTCTTGCTGGGGTTGATGTTTCAGGGTTTAGGGCAGTGCAGTGGTGTTCGGGCAGTGTAGGGGGTCGTGCTGGGGGTGGTGTTTCAGGGTTTAGGGCAGTGCAGTGGTGTTCCGGCAGTGTAGGAGGTCGTGCAGGGGGTGGTGTTTCAGGGTTTAGGGCAGTGCAGTGGTGTTCGGGCAGTGTAGGGGGTCGTGCTGGGGGTGGTGTTTCAGGGTTTAGGGCAGTGCAGTGGTGTTCGGGCAGTGTAGGGTGTCGTGCTGAGGGGTGGTGTTTCAGGGTTTAGGGCAGTGCAGTGGTGTTCGGGCAGTGTAGGGGGTCGTGCAGGGGGTGGTGTTTCAGGGTTTAGGGCAGTGCAGTGGTGTTTGGGCAGTGTAGGGGGTCGTGCAGGGGGTGGTGTTTCAGGGTTTAGGGCAGTGCAGTGGTGTTCGGCCAGTGTAGGTGGTCTTGCTTAGGGTGGTGTTTCAGGCTTTAGTGCAGTGGTGTTCGGGCAGTGTAGGGGGTCTTGCTGGGGGTGGTGTTTCAGGGTTTAGGGCAGTGCAGTGGTGCTCGGGCAGTGTAGGGGGTCTTGCTGGGGCTGGTGTTTCAGGGTTTAGGGCAGTGCAGTGGTTTTCGGGCAGTGTAGGCGGTCGTGCTGGGGCTGGTGTTTCAGGGTTTAGGGCAGTGCAGTGGTGTTCGGGCAGTGTACGGGGTTGTGCTGGGGCTGGTGTTTCAGGGTTTAGGGCAGTGCAGTGGTGTTCGGGCAGTGTAGGGGGTCGTGCTGGGCGTGGTGTTTAAGGGTTTAGGGCAGTGCAGTGGTGTTCGGGCAGTGTAGGGGGTCGTGCTGGGGCTGGTGTTTCATGGTTTAGGGCAGTGCAGTGGTGTTCGGGCAGTGTAGGGGGTCGTGCTGGGGGTGGTGTTTCAGGGTTTCGGGCAGTGCAGTGGTGTTCGGGCAGTGTAGGGGGTCATGCTGGGGGTGGTGTTTCAGAGTTTAGGGCAGTGCAGTGGTGTACGGGCAGTGTAGGGGGTCTTGCTGGGGGTGGTGTTTCAGGGTTTAGGGCAGTGGTGTTCGGGCAGTGTAGGGGGTCTTGCTGGGGGTAGTGTTTCGGGGTTTAGGGCAGTGCAGTGGTGTTCGGGCAGTGTAGGTGGTCGTGCTGGGGGTGGTGTTTCAGGGTTTAGGGCAGTGCAGTGGTGTTCGGGCAGTGTAGGGGGTCGTGCAGGGGGTGGTGTTTCAGGGTTTAGGGCAGTGCAGTGGTGTTCGGGCAGTGTAGGGGTCGTGCTGGGGCTGGTGTTTCAGGGTTTAGGGCAGTGCAGTGGTGTTCGGGCAGTGTAGGGGGTCTTGCTGGGGGTGGTGTTTCAGGGTTTAGGGCAGTGGTGTTCGGGCAGTGTAGGGGGTCTTGCTGGGGGTGGTGTTTCAGGGTTTAGGGCAGTGCAGTGGTGTTCGGGCAGTGTACGGGGTCTTGCTGGGGGTAGTGTTTCAGGGTTTAGGGCAGTGCAGTGGTGTTCGTGCAGTGTAGGGGGACGTGCTGGGGATGGTGTTTCAGGGTTTAGGGCAGTGCAGTAGTGTTCGGGCAGTGTAGGGGGTCGTGCAGGGGGTGGTGTTTCAGGGTTTAGGGCAGTGCAGTGGTGTTCGGGCAGTGTAGTGGGTCGTGCTGGGGGTGGTGTTTCAGGGTTTAGGGCAGTGCAGTGGTGTTCGGGCAGTGTAGGGGGTCGTGCTGGGGTGGTGTTTCAGGGTTTAGGGCAGTGGTGTTCGGGCAGTGTAGGTGATCTTGCTGGGGGTGATGTTTCAGGGTTTAGGGCAGTGCAGTGGTGTTCGGGCAGTGTAGGAGGTCTTGCTGGGGGTAGTGTTTCAGGGTTTAGGGCAGTGCAGTGGTGTTCGGGCAGTGTAGGGGTCATGCTGGGGGTGGTGTTTCAGGGTTTAGGGCAGTATAGTGGTGTTCGGGCAGTGTAGGGGGTCGTGAAGGGGGTGGTGTTTCAGGGTTTAGGGCAGTGCAGTGGTGTTCGGGCAGTGTAGGGGGTCGTGCTAGGGTATGTGTTTCAGGGTTTAGGGCAGTGCAGTGGTGTTCGGGCAGTGTAGGGGGTCGTGCTGGGGGTAGTGTTTTAGGGTTTAAGGTAGTAGAGTGGTGTTTGTGTAGTGTAGGGGTCGTGCTGGGGGCAGTGTTTTACGGTTTAGGGTAGTGCAGTGGTGCTTGTGTAGTGTAGGGGGTCGTGCTGGGGGTAGTGTATTAGGGTTTAGGGTAGTGCAGTGGTATTTGTGTAGTGTAGGGGGTCATGTTTTAGGGTAGTGCAGTGGTGTTTGGGTAGTGTAGCGGGTCGTGCTGGGGGTAGTGTTTTAGGATTTAGGTTAGTGCAGTGGTGTTGGGGTAGTGTTTTAGGGTTTAGGGTAGTGCAGTGGTGTTTGTGTAGTGTAGGGGGTCATGCTGGAGGTAGTGTTTTAGGGTTTAGGATAGTACAGTGGTGCTTGTGTAGTGTAGGGGTCCGTGCTCGGGTAGTGTTTTAGGGTTTAGGGTAGTGCAGTGGTGTTTTTGTAGTGTAGGGGGTCATGTTTTAAGATGCAACGCTCCAATACCTGACCAGTCTGCACTACATAAAACTGCAAACAAACTAAAAATAAAAAGTGTTTTGCACACTTTTGTCATTGGGCTATATGTGGGCTACATCTGGGTAATATTTGTGCTACATTTGGGCTCTTTTTTCACTGGTGGCCATCTTGGAAGACTTCTTTGTTATGAAGTTTCCTAATTTCCTCATTTACTGCAGTCTCCTCAGTAGGAAATGCTTTCAGTTTTTACTTTGATTCCATCAAGAAGGCATTCAGATGTGTCACACATTTGCCATAAATTCAGAATGTTATTACTCTAGTTGTTCATTAGATCACTGTAGTAAAGCTACTGCTCACCAAGGAGTTAACTGGAAGTCTACTGCTGGTATTGAAAGTGATTGTTTCAGTCTGCATGTCAGAATTTTCTAATGAAATAGAAGAGGATTTGAGATCTCACTTAAAACATGCACTAAATTTTCTTTTTGCAGCACTAACCATAATTTCTATGGCAAAATGAACCCCCTCATTTTGTTCCTTTTTAAATTAAATGTTTTAAGTGTTACCAGTTTATTCCAATCAAGATGGCTTCAGGTGTGCCATACTTTTGTCATAAGTAAGGCTGTTAGCACTCTAGTTGTTCTTTAGAACACTCTGGGAAGCTGCAGTAGAACACAAAGGCATCAACTGACAGGCTGCTCCTGTTGAAATATAACAGGAAGATATTTGAGATCTCACTTAAAACATGTCCTAATTTTTCTTTCTACAGCACTAACCATAATTTCTATGGCAAAATGAACCCCCTCATTTTGTTCCTTTTTAAATTAAATGTTTTAAGTGTTACCAGTTTATTCCAATCAAGATGGCTTCAGGTGTGCCATACTTTTGTCATAAGTAAGACTGTTAGCGCTCTAGTGGTTCTTTAGAACACTCTGGGAAGCTGCAGTAGAACACAAAGGCATCAACTGACAGGCTGCTCCTGTTGAAATATAACAGGAAGATATTTGAGATCACACTTGAAACATGTCCTAATTTTTCTTTCTACAGCACTAACCATAATTTCTATGACAAAATGAACCCCATCATTTTGTTCCTTTTTAAATTAAATGTTTTAAGTGTTACCAGTTTATTCCAATCAAGATGGCTTCAGGTGTGCCATACTTTTGTCATAAGTAAGACTGTTAGCGCTCTAGTTGTTCTTTAGAACACTCTGGAAAGCTGCAGTAGAACACAAAGGCATCAACTGACAGGCTGCTCCTGTTGAAATATAACAGGAAGATATTTGCGATCACACTTGAAACATGTCCTATTTTTCTTTCCAGAGCACTAACCATAATTTCTATGACAAGATGAACCCCATCATTTTGTTCCTTTTTAAATTAAATGTTTTAAGTGTTACCAGTTTATTCCAATCAAGATGGCTTCAGGTGTGCCATACTTTTGTCATAAGTAAGGCTGTTAGCACTCTAGTTGTTCTTTAGAACTCTCTGGGAAGCTGCAGTAGAACACAAAGGAATCAACTGACAGTCTCTGCCCTTGTTGGATGTACATGGTTTACTGAGAATGTCAGACTTCATTCTCACATGACTGAGAAAGATAATGTGAATTTACAGAAAATATGCTCTCATTTTAGCTTCTGGGGCACCTTCCAAAACTGTATGGGACAAGCATGTGAAAATAGTTTTCTCTCAAACATGATTCATGATATCCCAGCAGAAGGTTTTTCACAGGGTAAAATCACCTTAGAACACACCACAATTCCTGAAATTAGTATGGTACCATCAACAAATGAATTCTAATGTAACTAAAGTCTGTTATCACCCTTTATAGTTCTCCTTTTGGTAACCCTCAAAATCTTCGATTCACTACAATGCATTTCAATGGGGTACTATCATTTATATTGGTCCCAAGATGGCTGCCAGCAATTCCAGGATGAAGTGCTGACAGCCAATCAGATCTCACGATGACATGTGTGGTTAGGCTCCGCCCAGATATATATGTGTTTTTACTTTTGATTTTCTCAGCAACTACTGAACGGATTTACACCATTTAACAAAAAGGGTTCTTTTGAACCAAGAACTACCTCTTTGCCAAATTTGGTGTAATTCCGTTCAGCAGTTCGGGCTGTAGCCTTGCATAAAGTTTCCTATGGGAAATTGATTTTTTGACTCTTATTTTTTTAATTTCTCCGCAACTACTGAACGGATTTACACCATTTAACAAAAAGGGTTCTTTCTGAACCAAGAACTACCTCTTTGCCAAATTTGGTTTAACCGTTCAGCAGTTCGGGCTGTAGCCGTGTCTAAAGTTTCCTATGGGAAAATGAATGGGGAAAACACGTTTTGGGACCCCCCTTTTTTCTCGGCCCCCGCTTGATGAATCACCCTGAGACTTTCAGGGTAGGAGCGGACCGGAGCGGGCCATAAAGTTTGAAAATTTCGCAAAGATTCGTCATCCGACGCAAGAGTTATTTCAAATAGAATGTCGCGGATTTCCTATGGAAAATAGGTCCTAACTATAACTATCTACTGGCGACCGCCAGTAGATAATATATATATATATATATATATATAGCTTCACTCCGTGTACCACCGGATTCTGCTCCAAACACGGACACGGACCCAGACTTTCAGTTGCTTTAATTTATTGTTGCTGTGCCGCCATATATATATATATATATATATTCACTGAAAAAACCACAGGTTTCAGGGACGTTGTAGTTAGAAATTAGCATTTAAAAAACCTTAGAATTTCACTGAAAAAACCATAGGTTTCAGGGACGTTATAGTTAGAAATTAGCATTTAAAAAACCTTAGAAATTCACTGAAAAAACCACAGGTTTCAGGGACGTTATAGTTAGTTGGACATTTCACTCGTACAAAACCAGAGAAATTCGGCCGTTATAGTTAGTAGAGCTAACTATAACTTGCGCCCCCGCAATGCACTGCTGATGACGTCTGTCACGATTCACTCCCTGTGCTCTCGTTCCCACCACCAGGGGGCCGAATTGTGGGGCTTTCCAGTGTTCTAATAAGCTTCCAGACACTCCCCTGTATGCATATCCTGACTTCCAGGCATTTGGACATCATTTAGGAATTGACATCCATTCCCAATCCATGCCGGGTTTTGTGGAAGCCAGTCTGCTCATGCTGGAAACTCCATTACCTATAATCCCCTGCTCACTGCTTTGTCTCCACCCCTGCAGGCCAAGGATAGGTGGAGGAATTCAGTTCACCTGTGGCTGGCTGCTGCTAGCCTGCTCACACCTGATGCATGTGATTACTGTGAGCTCTTTTAAGCCCCAGCTCCCTTCAGCCCAGGGTTGGTCATTGTAGCTGTATACTGGTGCGACTGATCCTTGTTTCCAGTGTTTCCTGAGCTTTTGATATCCTTGTTTCCAGTGATTCCTTAGCTATAGTTAATCCTTGTTCCTTGATTCCTGAGCTATAGCTATTCCTTGTGCCTGAATTAGCACTGCCTGCAGTGCTACCTTGTTTCCTGAGTTCCTGAGCTATAGCTATTCCTTGTGCCTGAATTAGCACTGCCTGCAGTGCTACCTTGTTTCCTGAGTTCCTGAGCTATAGTTATTCCTTGTGCCTGAATTAGCACTGCCTGCAATGCTACCTTGTTTCCTGAGTTCCTGAGCTATAGTTATTCTTTGTTCCTGTTCCTGGGCTTCAGCTATTTCTTGTTCCTGATTTGCACTGCTTGCAGTGCTCTTGACTCCTTGTTTCCTGAGCTGTAGCTATTTCCTGTTTCCTTGAACCAGTACTGCCTGCAGTGCTACCTTGACTCATGAGACTTGGCATTCCATGTTCCTGACCTGCAGCAGTTTCCCTTCTCCTGTACTAGCACTACCTGCAGTGCTACTTTGACTCCTGAGCTTTTTCTCAATTCTTGTTCCTGCCCCAGCACTGCCTTCTATGCTACTTTGTTTTCTTGATTCCTGAACCTGCACTATTCTAGTATACCCTTGTATCCTCCCCTTCTGTTTATCCTTTTCCAGTCCCTGCCTTTCTTCCCATTTCCTTGGTTCTAGTTCTAGTTTGCTGTCTTTTAATTTCTGCTGTCTTGCTTCTGTTACCTTGTATGTTTGTTACCTGCTTTCTGCCAAGTGTGCCCTGTGATTTCCTTCCTTTCCTGTTAAGCACTCCTCCTTGCTAGCTCCTTGTCTATTGTGCTTGTGTTTAGTTCTACCCCTTTGCTGTAACTGCCTTGCGTGTTCCTGTTTGATCGCCAGGATCCGTGGGCACAGCTGACTACCTAGGTGGTGTTTCTTGTTCACTGTGAGTATTGTCTTTGAGTTACAGTTATAACATCACCATAGGTATAAGCTCCACAGACCTTGCCTTTGCATACATATCCTATATGTGGGTATTTTCAGTCAGTATCTGTAACAGCAATTGTGGATGAGGAACTTCCTGAGCTTCAGTCTTACTGTGTGGAGCTCCTGAGTGCTTTACCCCACATTCCCTTTATTGTTAATGTTGTATTATATATATGTCTTGCACGTCCGTCCTGGGTGTAGTTAGTCTGAATGCTGAATTGCCTTGTGAGTGCCCTTCCTTTCTGAGTCTTAGCCATCTTATACAGGTTTCCCCTTTGGATCCCTTTTTCTCCTCTGACTCTTTGTGTGATCCTGGGCACCACTGTACTACTCTTTCTGTGCACGGTACGTTTTCTCCCCAGTCCTTGCTCAAGTCCCTGACTGTGTTCCCGACATAGGGGCCGATTCCGATTCGGGCCGGAAATCTCTCTGACCGAGCCGGACCCGGAGAGATTTCCGACCGAATCGGACCCTAGCAGTCCGACCGAACGAGTACGATGCGTTCGCATGCTATCGGACTCGATTCGGTCAGACTCCCATTGAAGTCAATGGGAGCCTGTCGTACAACGCGTACGCGGGCTCCCATTGACTCAATGGGTGCGAGGCGGACAAGGGCGCCCCCTACAGCGTGTACACGGCGAAGCGACTCGCGCCGTACACGCACAGGTAGGGGGGACCCATGGGTCCCCCCTGTGTGCGACTCGTGCGGCTACAAGTACAGGGGGGTCCGACACGGACCCCCGAAGTACGGCTCCGACTGCTCTTTCGAGCCGGACGGCACGTGTCGGTCGGACTGCTCGCGGCGCGCATCATACTTACCCGGCCTGGGAACGTCTCCATTGCGCGGTGCGAGTCGTAACCCAACGAGCGAGTCGGTCGGTGCGGTTAGACCCGGGAACGAGTCGGTCGGAGCGGTCGGGACGCCCGGACGAGTCGGTCGGCGATTTCGCATCGTACTCGCTCGCCCGGACGCGCGTACGAATCGTTCGGTAAATAGGGCTCCGAATCGGATCCGGTTAAGCCAAATCCGATTCGGAGCCCTACCGGCCGAGATCGGAATCGGCCCCATAGTCCCGGACAGTCCCTGACAGAATGACCAACCCACATTTCCAGGGTTACTTGTGAGGTTTCTTTGCGTTCAGTTAGCTACCATTTTTCTGGGCACCACTGTACTACTCTTTCTGTGCACGGTACGTTTTCTCCCCAGTCCTTGCTCAAGTCCCTGACTGTGTTCCCGACATAGTCCCGGACAGTCCCTGACAGAATGACCAACCCACATTTCCAGGGTTACTTGTGAGGTTTCTTTGCGTTCAGTTAGCTACCATTTTTCTGTTACATTTGTGTGTGAAAATTTTGAAGGTGTGTCCTAATGAAAGGTTTAAGAAAGAAACACACCAGTACATCATTTAGGTTTGTGCAGGACAATTCCCCAGTGCCCAACAACGAGAGGCATTTAGTGTCTACTTTACAGTTTGTTCACCCTAGTCCTGAAACAATGAATCCTCTTATGAGAAATGGACATTTACGTTCTGAATATTTCACTCATTGGCTCTCATACAGCTCTTTGCCAGATCCGGACTTAATCTTCTATTCTGATCCAGATTCAATGTCTGTGTCAGCATTGCATAAGGCGAATGCTACCTAACTCAGTTTGCTGAACAAGAATTCTGAATCTCGCATGTCTGCTGTAAGTGGTTGTAAAATACAGTATTCAACCACACAACCAAAGAAAGAGCAGATGCATTTTATAACCTCTGGTCTCCATTCAAATAATGTTACCCAGTCTTGTAGTCCAGTAAAGAGCACAGTCCCGGATACTACTTGTTAGATACCACATTCAAAGTAAACCATAATCAGTTTAACAAAAGAGAGAAAAGACCTACTAGAACACAGGTGGCTAATAGCCACTTTGAACAAAATCCAAGGTATAGCTCTGTTGTTTGTTGTGAAGTTGCAAAGTCTACCACTGTCCTTGTAGAGAAAGATCTGCAGTCTTCACAGGATATAATTACATCCAAGATTCTTGCATTACAACGAGAGAATAAAATGTTTCAGACTCTGTTAAAAAATTATAACCCACAGTTCAAGTGGGAATCTAAAACCCCTATAGAAAACAACTTTTCCACCTCTATGTTAGCCTCCTTAGAAATGGAGAATGAAGCCTTGCGCTCTCTTTTGCGTTCCCCTCAGTGCTGGTCCAGCAATTGTGTGAATAATACTGTGGCTGATCACTCGGATTCCATGCAGAAAAGCCATAGTACCATGTCTCACAGTGCAGTTAATGAAAGTATGTGTTTGAAGTCTGAATTTTCCAACTCCTCTGGTGTTTTGTCTTCTAGTGCTAAATTACATCTAGGCGCTACATCTGAGATGTGTCCCGCCACTTTTCAGGAACCCCAAATGCCAGGCAAAACAAAAAACATCTCTTTGCTTTCTTTTCCTGGTAGTGAGGTCAGCTCTTTCTCAGAGATAACCCATAGACAGGCCATTGACATACAGATAAAATCTGAACCAGTGCCCCACATAATCCCTGATGTGACAATATCTTGTGACTCAGACCACGCTCTTGATTTAACTGCTGTGACTGAAGTCAACCTCCTCGCTGATAAGAAACAAAATCCTGACCCCTTGTTTGCTGTTTTGCCTTCAAGCACACCACATATTGAAAAGTCAGGAAATGATACTTTCTGCTCTGATGCACCTTTACCACCTAGTAATGCAGAAGAAAATGAAATAATGTCCGAAGCCCAAGTGATCTCTGACCTGTTTCCTCTGACTAAGACATGTGAACTGCCAAATGGTAAAGGGAGTCTGGTCATCAGAGACTCTAAGATAAGCAGTAATCTTAGCCATCCCGAAGAAAGCGCTTCAGTGTGTTTTAAGGAGCCAAGGAACTGTGAAGATTTCACTATTGACAACAGGGAATCTACTGCTCACGAGCTATTGCCATTCCCAGAATTTAAAGTCTGTCATCCTTGTGCCTCTCTGCCATCAGCTAGTCTGCTTTCAGAGTTTCCAGAGTCCTCAGCCGGCCTGCTGCTTTCAGAGTTTCCAGAGTCCTCAGCCGGCCTGCTGCTTTCAGAGTTTCCAGAGTCCTCAGCTGGCCTGCTGCTTTCAGAGTTTCCAGAGTCCTCAGCCGGCCTGCTGCTTTCAGAGTTTACAGAGTCCTCAGCCGGCCTGTTGCCTCCTGAACTTCAGCCTGCAGCCTACCTGTCATCTGTGCCCGAGCCTGCAGCCTGCCTGCCATCTGTGCCCGAGCCTGCAGCCTGCCTGCCATCTGTGCCCAAGCCTGCAGCATGCCTGCCATCTGTGCCCGAGCCTGCAGCCTGCCTGCCATCTGTGCCCGAGCCTGCAGCTTGCCTGCCATTAGTACTGGAGCCTTCAGACTGCCTGCATTCAGAGCCCAAGCCCTCATCTCACCTGTCTACTAAGTCAGAGTCTCCAGGCTGCCTGCCTTCAGAACCAGAGCTTCCAGGCTGCCTGCCTTCAGAACCAGAGCTTCCAGGCTGCCTGCCTTCAGAACCAGAGCTTCCAGGCTGCCTGCCTTCAGAACCAGAGCTTCCAGGCTGCCTGCCTTCAGAACCAGAACTTCCAGGCTGCCTGCCTTCAGAACCAGAGCTTTCAGGCTGCCTGTCTTCTGACCTTGAGTCTCTATCTTGCCTAACTTTTGACCCTGAGCATCCAGTTTGCCAGCTTTCAGAGGTCTCAGTTCGTATACATTCAGAGACTGAATCTCCAGCATCAGAGACAAAACTCTCAACATGTAAGCCTCAAGGGCCTGGGTCTCCTGCATGCCTGCTTCCAAAGTCGCCTGCAGGTGAGTCTTCTGTATGTTTTCCTCCAGGGCCAGAACTTCAGGTCTGCTTCCTGTTACCTCCTTTTTCTTCAGCCAGTTTGTCTTTGACCTCTGTGCCTCCTGCCAATCCGTTATCTGCTTTTGGCCCTACAGTCAATCTTCCTTTGTTTTCAGAGTGCTACTCTAGCCTGCCATCATCTGGACTTCAAACACCTTTGATTCAGGCTTCTAAGCCCCTTTTACTGGATTTGGACTCTTCAGGTCCTGCCTCCGACACTGCTGTTAATTTACAGCGTATTATTCTACCCTCAAGAACATCACATTTTTCCTGTAGTCCTCTGGTATCTTGCACCACATCTCTGATGGGAATGGACTTATTTCATAGCAGCAAAGGCTTTAAATCGAGTCCCAGATTCCGGGAGCCGGTCGTTGGAGGGGGTGTACTGTCACGATTCACTCCCTGTGCTCTCGTTCCCACCACCAGGGGGCCGAATTGTGGGGCTTTCCAGTGTTCTAATAAGCTTCCAGATACTCCCCTGTATGCATATCCTGACGTCCAGGCATTTGGACATCATTTAGGAATTGACACCCATTCCCAATCCATGCCGGAAGCCAGTCTGCTCATGCTGGAAACTCCATTACCTATAATCCCCTGCTCACTGCTTTGTCTCCACCCCTGCAGGCCAAGGATGGGTGGAAGAATTCAGTTCACCTGTGGCTGGCTGCTGCTAGCCTGCTCACACCTGATGCATGTGATTACTGTGAGCTCTTTTAAGCCCCAGCTCCCTTCAGCCCAGGGTTGGTCATTGTAGCTGTATACTGGTGAGACCAATCCTTGTTTCCAGTGTTTCCTGAGCTTTTGATATCCTTGTTTCCAGTGATTCCTTAGCTATAGTTAATCCTTGTTCCTTGATTCCTGAGCTATAGCTATTCCTTGTGCCTGAATTAGCACTGCCTGCAGTGCTACCTTGTTTCCTGAGTTCCTGAGCTATAGCTATTCCTTGTGCCTGAATTAGCACTGCCTGCAGTGCTACCTTGTTTCCTGAGTTCCTGAGCTATAGCTATTCCTTGTGCCTGAAGTAGCACTGCCTGCAGTGCTACCTTGTTTCCTGAGTTCCTGAGCTATAGCTATTCCTTGTGCCTGAATTTGCACTGCCTGCAGTGCTACCTTGTTTCCTGAGTTCCTGAGCTATAGTTATTCTTTGTTCCTGGGCTTCAGCTATTTCTTGTTCCTGATTTGCACTGCTTGCAGTGCTCTTGACTCCTTGTTTCCTGAGCTGTAGCTATTTCCTGTTTCCTTGAACCAGTACTGCCTGCAGTGCTACCTTGACTCATGAGCCTTGGCATTCCTTGTTCCTGACCTGCAGCAGTTTCCCTTCTCCTGTACTAGCACTACCTGCAGTGCTACTTTGACTCCTGAGCTTTTGCTCAATTCTTGTTCCTGCCCCAGCACTGCCTTCTATGCTACTTTGTTTTCTTGATTCCTGAACCTGCACTATTCTAGTATACCCTTGTAGCCTCCCCTTCTGTTTATCCTTTTCCATTCCCTGCCTTTCTTCCCATTTCCTTGGTTCCAGTTCTAGTTTGCTGTCTTTTAATTTCTGCTGTCTTGCTTCTGTTACCTTGTATGTTTGTTACCTGCTTTCTGCCAAGTGTGCCCTGTGATTTCCTTTCTTTCCTGTTAAGCACTCCTCCTTGCTAGCTCCTTGTCTATTGTGCTTGTGTTTAGTTCTACCCCTTTGCTGTTACTGCCTTGCGTGTTCCTGTTTGATCGCCAGGATCCGTGGGCACAGCTGACTACCTAGGTGGTGTTTCTTGTTCACTGTGAGTATTGTCTGTGAGTTACAGTTATAACATCACCATAGGTATAAACTCCACAGACCTTGCCTTTGCATACATATCCTATATGTGGATATTTTCAGTCAGTATCTGTAACAGCAATTGTGGGTGAGGAACTTACTGAGCTTCAGTCTTACCGTGTGGAGCTCCTGAGTGCTTTACCCCACATTCCCTTTATTGTTAATGTTGTATTATATATATGTCTTGCACGTCTGTCCTGGGTGTAGTTAGTCTGAATGCTGAATTGCCTTGTGAGTGCCCTTCCTTTCTGAGTCTTAGCCATCTTGTACAGGCTTCCCCTTTGGATCCCTTTTTCTCCTCTGACTCTTTGTGTGATCCTGGGCAGCACTGTACTACTCTTTCTGTGCACGGTACGGATTCTCCCCAGTCCTTGCTCAAGTCCCTGACTGTGTTCCCGACATAGTCCCGGACAGTCCCTGACAACGTCACATATTACATCACTCATGACATGGTCAGTGACATCACTGATGACATCACTGATGACATCTCAAATGACATCACTGATGACATCATCCAGTGAATGTGTGTTTCTGTAAAGTTTAAATATGTTTTATATATATATATGCCAAGGTGTATTGAAGAATGAGTGGGTGTATAAGTGTCTGAATGGATGATTTAGTAGGTGCGTGACTGATTGTATAAGTGACTGATTAAGCGTATCTTACTGAATGCATGGGTTAGTGAGTAAAGTGTGTAAATGTCTGTATCAGTCTGTCAGTTGGTGTATAGGCGGCTGCATGGGTTGGTGAGTAGCTACATGACTGTCTATATGGGTTATTGTTTGGTTGTCTGAGTATCTGTATGGGTGACTGAGTGTCTGTGTGAGTGGGTGGGGGGTGGGTGACTCTGTGCATAGATGTGTGAGTGGGTGATTCACTGGGTGTATGGGTTCAAGAGTGCATCTGTGAAGGGCTGTATGGGTGGGTGAGTGTGTGTATGGGTGTGTTGGTGAGTGAATGGATGTCTCAGTGGTATATGTGTGAGTAACTACATATGTGAAAGGCAGTATATGTGAGTGTTGGAGTATATAAATGACTATATGTGAGAGTGAGTGATTGTGAGAGTGGCTGTATGGATGAGTGTGTACTTGTATCAGTGATTGTATAAGAGAGTAAGTATGTGTTAGTATTTGTATAAATAAGTGAGGTGGTCTGTGTATAACTGTATAGGTGAGTAAATGGGTGTGATTGATTCTTTGCATGACTGAGTAGGTGTGTGAGTAAGTCTATGGATGAGTGGCGGTGTGTGAGTGTATGTATAGGTGTATGAGTGCATATGATAGTTGTGTATTGATGAGTGACTGCATGTATGAGTTACTGTATGGGTGAATGAGTGGATGTGTGTGTGTAGACCTAGGAATCACTGAGCGGGTATGTACTAACTGCTATTGGTCTGTCTATGGTTTCGATATTGGTAGTCTGTTTTTTAGAGTGGGTGTATAAAAGGTTTTATTAGGGTGTGAGGAGGTGCATCAGATTATCACATGGATGATGTCATCAGTGATGTCATCAGTGATGTCACTGACCATGTCATGAGTGATGTAATATGTGACGTCATCAGCAGTGCATTGCGGGGGCGCGAGTTATAGTTTGTTCTACTGACTATAACGGCCGAATTTCTCTGGTTTCGTACGAGTGAAATGTCCAATTAACTATAACATCCCTGAAACCTGTGTTTTTTCCAGTGAATTTTTAAGGTTTTTTAAATGCTAATTTCTAACTATAACGTCCCTGAAACCTATGGTTTTTTCAGTGAATTTCTAAGGTTTTTTAAATACTAATTTCTAACTATAACGTCCCTGAAACCTGTGGTTTTTTCAGTGAATATATATATATATATATTTACATAACATGCATATCAAGAAAACAAATTTACAAAAAAACTAAAAACATTCAAATAAATTTAAAAATAAAAATATATATATACATTTTCAAAAACTTAAACAATTTATGCTATAAAATCTATTCAACCAATATTATGGAAACTATTACAGTATAAGAATATTAAATATACTATTCCCACTTCAGTCTACACAACAGTAGGGAAAGTGTTGGATTTTGGAGGGGTTAAATTTACTATTCCCACTCCAAACAACGTGCCAGTAGAGAAAGCTTTGGATTTTGTAGGGGAGAAATTTACAATTCCCACTCCAGTCAAGGCAACAGTAGGGAAGCCTTGGATTTCAGAGAGATGAAATTTAATATTCTCACATTGAAGACGTTCAGTTTACTATTCCTACTGCAGTCTAAGCGAGAGTAGGGAAAATACTTCTCTTCAAACACGTTACATATATGAGTAACCCCATAAATGTAGCAAAAAATAATAAACTCTTAATAAAAAAATAAAAATTAACATAAAATATATGCATATATCTATCTAAAACACTATTAAACACTTTTCATAATTACTATTCATAAACAATAATTATAAATTAATAAATATGTTATTTAATTATTAGTAATTAACTTCCCACTCTGTAACCTTACAAACCTAGCAGTCCACACCTAAACTATAACTAAAAAAGTAACTATTCCATAACTTACATATTTAAAATAAATTAAATAATGATTTAAACATTAATAATTAATTGTTAATAGTTTATTACTTAATTAACTTTCCATCCTATAACCCTACAAATCTAGCATCCCGCAGCTAAAATGTAACTCAAATAAATAATTATAGCACAATTTATATAATTAATAATAAAATAATTATGAATATATTAATAATTAATTCCTAATTAATTATATCTTAATTAACTTCCCACCCTATACCCCAACAAACTTAGCAACCCGCACCAAAAAATATAACCAAATAAATAAGCATTACATAATTTAAATAAGTAATATCAATCACAAAATTAATTAAAAATGATTAATTCATTAATAATTCGTTTTTGCTTCTTTAACTTCCACTTCATCCCCCTACAAACCCAGCAGCCCACACCTAATGCATAACAAAAATGTATAATTATCACACAATTTACATAATTAATAATCAATTAAATAATTAATAAATGAATAATGAATTGTTCATTAATTATAACTTAATTAACTTCAAACCTTATACCCCTGCAAACCTAGCAACCCACACCTAAAATATAACTGAAATAAAAAGTATTGCAACATTTACATAACTAATGCAATCGAATAATTAATTAAAAACTATTATTTAATTAATAATTCGTTTTTACTTCATTAACTTACCAGCCTGTCCCCCTACAAACCCAACAACCCATTACGACACTATAAATTACTATTAAAAATTAAATACAAAATTCAAAATCACTCAAAATTAGAAACTATATTTAAAACAATTCATAACAATCACACAAACAATAGTAACACATAAAATAATATATGAACTAAAACAAATTAAATAATTAAAAAGCATTTTTTACAACTATATTATTAAAAACAACAATTTTCTTAAAAACTTTGTTGCTCACCTAAAAGAATGTTATTCTTGACAACAATATTTTTGCATCACGTTATTTTTGTGTCACACTATATTTTTCCCCATATTTGTGTCTCCCAATATTTACAACTCGACATTTTATCCAATCACTGAAATATCTCATGAGAAGCTGACATGTGGTTTGTAAGAACACATTTTTATTTTTATGCGGCACCAGAAGAAACAGAAATGTTTCCCCTGAAAATCTACAGCAGGAAAAAGCATGATAGAAATACTATCGTCACTTTTTATATAATTGGTGGGTAGTAGCTAGTGACCCTTACTTTGAAAGTGGCAGAGTGTAATATTTGGCCTGAATTTCAGCAAGAGAGCAAGCCTGACTACTTCTGGGATGGTTTGGGGGACTGGCCTGCTTGGGTGCAAATCATGCATTTTAAAGGACAATTTTTATGCAAATTTGCTTAAAAGTCATAGGGGCATATTAGCAAGGGCGTTATCTCCGCTTTAGCGGCACTTCTTGCCGATAAAGTGGCGATATCTTTATCGCCCTATTAGCAAGCTGTCGCTAACAGCTGTTAGCGACAGCTTAATGGCGATAGCGGCCGTTTTGTTGCCGCTTTGCAAGTCAGCGATAATTATTGCTAATGACATGCAAAGTAGGCATTCCCAACTAAAAGCAACTGCAAACAGTCGCAAACACAACTTCCCCCTATTAGCAATGCCCGTGAAGCGATAAAAAAAGTTGCGGTAACCGCGATTATCGCTGGAATTTAACACCTACTAAAAACTTGACTTAACCATTCTTGTCAATGGGAGGTGGATTGTAAGGTTAAGTCCTCACCTGCCTATTAGCGAGCTTTTCATTAGCGCAGTGATTTTATTGCTGGATTTCTCGCGCTATTGCTGGGTTTCACCGCTATCGCTGGATTTTTTATCACCTTGGAGATAAGCGTTGATAATAACGCGTTATCTCTGCGATGAAATCCAGCGATAGCCGGCGATAAAAAAAACAGCGCTAAGCGCGCTTTGCGATAATTATTGCAAATCCTAGGTAATATGCCCCATAGAGTCTTACCAATGGGCAATGGGCTCCCCTATGCGTCAAAAATTACCTTCACTGTGCTAGAGTTAGCATTTTGTCTTCGGTGCCCGCACCCAGCCATGGGTATCACATTATGCCAAGAATTACTTACAATATGCCAGTGCCAGAATTTTACCATTGATTGCATCCATATACCATGCATGACCGATATGTCAAAAAATACCTCTAGTATGTTAGGAGCAGTATTTTGTCATGGTCACCTGCCCCTTCGCACTGCTCCATGCCCACGCATATGCTGCATTTGATCTTAATAATGCCAATAATTGCCAAAAGTATTTCAAAACCAGCAGCAGACTCGCAAACATAACAAACACACACCCACATCTAAACACTAACTCATGCTCACATATATTCACTCACTCACTCATTCTCATTCACACTTACACTCATTCTCACTCCCTCACTGTCACTCATACACACTCTCGCACTCATTCATTCTCATTCTCACTCTCTGTCATTCTCGCTCGCATTCATTCCCTTACTCTCACAGGCTCACTCTCATTCTCACTCATTCCCACTTAATCTCACTAACTCACTTACTTTCTCACACACACATATTCAATCATGTACATTCTCTCTCACGGAAATACACTCTCACTCACCTATGCTTGCTTACATTCACTCCCTCGCTCACTCATTATCGCTACCACACATTCCATCACACTCAATCTAAATCATTCATTCTACATTCATTCACTGTAACTCTCACCTACACTCACTTGCAATCAATCTAACTCTTGCAGATTCACTCTCACTGCCTCATTCTCACTTAGTCTCAGTTATTTTCACACACTCTGACACACTCATTCTCACTTACAGTTACACTCACTGTCACTCGCTCCTTTTTATTCTCACTCACAGCCCTGTCCCTCACACTCAGTCACTTTCACTCACACACGTCCAAACACACACTCTCACATTCACCCGCTTGCATCATAATCTGCATGTACACACAGATTTGAAAGCTTTCTTTCATCACCTTCTTCTGCCTGCACTGGTCCGCGTCAGCTCCTCACCTGCCAGATCTGGACAGACCCTTGGTACACATGCATGCTCGTTTCTGCCTCATTCCCCGAAGCAGAAACTGACAGCTTGAGCTAGCACCCTGCATACGCCATGATGATGCAATGTGCAGGCTCTAGCTTTCAGTCTCTTGTTTTCAACCTCATCCTGTTCCAGCTCATCCTAGTGTGGGGTTCAGGTCAGTGAGGTGTCTGACCCCACCTCACCCAGTGATCAGATTGAGGAGTATGAGGAGATAGCCTGATGGAAGTGACACCCCAGGTACTAGTGGGCTGAAGCCTAAAATGCGAGACGCTGCCTTTGTTGGTGACCTAGCAGCATCTCGCAAATGGTGAGGCATCTAGGCATGCCATGCCCCTGAGGCCAGGGCTGGGATTTTGGCATCCCTGGATAATCTGGGGCAGAAAAAGAGGGTGGAACCCCAATGCTCCTATGGGCGGGCAGGCACTGTAATCTCCATGCAGAACATAGTTCTCTATCATGCAAATATTGTTATGGACAAAACAGAAAGGTCATCTTCTGTGATGGAAAATATGCTCCTTCTGTTATGTCTGCAAAACCTTAGAAATAATGGAAGACCTATCTTCTGCAATGCTTTTTATAGAGAACATACATGCGATACATAAGAGGAGAAGGCAAAGGGAGAGGAAGTGGAAGATAAAATCTAGCCTGGTGGTGAATGTTACACTTTTTGACCTGCACAGTAAAACCTTTCCTCTGTACATTTTGTATAACTTGTGGAGTGGTGTCTCAAATATAAAGTGCTATTCCTTTTCAATAATTCCATCATGCAGGAAGTTTAGTAGCTGGAAAACAGCCTCATGGTGCCCATACCCGTGACTGTAATTTCAATAGTGTAATTTCGTGTCAATGGCTGATTCATTTGAAAAACTTACCTTTCAAATGTGGGTGTAGTTGGGTCCTCACCATACCGCAACAACAAAATACCCTATTACATCCCTTTTTATTCAATTGCCTCCAACAAAAACTTGCTTCAGTTTTCCAAACATGCCAAGTGGTCCTTAGGTATTTTCAGTGTAGGAACTCTGACTAAGGAAACACACTTCCTTTGACAATCAGCACCACTGCTAACAATCACACCTTCATGAAAATATTTTAAAATCCTGTATTCGTAATCATTGTACATTTCGTTCCCATGGGAGTGTTTAGTTTGCAGAGCTGCACTGTTCAAATATTTGATTAATTCATTTTATGACTTTTCCATCCCTTTATAATGCATATAGTCCTGGAGAAACAGATGCATGTTTGTCTGCTAGGGCTCACCTGTGGTCATGACTGGGTTCCAGGAGGTGAGTAAGTCATTTCACTTCCATGTAAGGCAGCAAGGCGATGTTCGATGCCACTACTTTGAGAAACAAATTTTAACAAATGTATTAGTAGGGCAGCCAATCAAGGACAGACCAATCGATCCTGTTTAAATACTAAACACATTTTTTTACTATGGTGCCTATATTTTCTATCAATTTGCAGGCTACTAGATTTGGAGGAGTACATTTCTGACCTCTGTGGAATTCTTAAGCAATCAAAAGAGTACTGCTAGAAACCTACGCCAGGCATCGGTTTCCAGAGGTACGCACATATGCATACCAATTGCACATGGATAAAATACACCTTCTACATGTGGCCATTGTTACATATGTGTGCATGTACAAGTGGGATCTTTTCTTCTACATGGGGAAAATATTAGCACAGTTGTCTACCCCCAATTTGTGTAATATATCTGAGTCCATCCATGCAGTCACTCGCCCATACATCCACTCTTTTATTCATGAAGCCATCCATCCACACATCCCGTCTTCAGTCATTCACGCATGCACTCACCATCTATCCATCCATGCGCTCACTCATCCTTTCACCCACTGATGTATTCTGATATTCACTCACCCAAGTATCCATGCAACAACACACACAGTTGTGTCAATCTATGAAGAAGCACTTTGACTTACAAAATAGCCAGACAAATTGATTTTACCAAAGCTTGTTAGACTTGGCCTAATGAATGCTGCCTGTGATCTTAATTCATGACAAGTCTTTTGTAGATGTAAGACTGAGAGACTCATAGGTGCAATGTGGAATTATAGACGTAGTGACTGGTAGAATGAGATGGCCATGCATTATTGGGGTATTTAATGGGCACCCAGTAAGGGGTTAAGATGTATCAATCAATCATCAATCGGTTTTCATATAGCGCGGCTTATCACCCGGGGGGGGTATCCAGGTGCTGAGGAGTGGTGAGCCTTAGTTGAAGAGCCAGGTCTTGAGTACCTTCCTGAAGTCAGCGAGTGAAGGGGAGGTACGTAAGTGGAGTGGGAGGTCATTCCAGGACTTGGTGGCGAGGTAAGAGAAAGAACAACCTCCTCTGCAGCTCTGCCAGATGTGGGGACATGTGCGATGTAATATCTGGATAAGATATTGTTACAAATTGGGTTTCTGGTTGGCATAGGTAAGCACCCTGTCCAAGAAGGAACCATAATCTTAGTCAGGGTAAGTCAGATGCACACTATAAATTAACCTGCGCTCACCCTTTGGTACCTTGGCACAGAGCAGGCAGGCTTAATTTAAGAGGTAAGTGTAAAGTATTTGTGCAACACTTCAAACATCAGCACAGTGAAAACACCACAAAAAAACTCCACAACAGTTTAGGAGCATAGCGTATATTTTTTATTAAGAAAACAAGACCAAAACAACAAAAATTCAATAAGTATAACCATAGTTATGAATTTTAAAAGAATAAATGAAAATGTAGTGCTTAAAATCTTTAAAGCGCCAACCAGGGACATCTGGTCACACTTGACCGCGGTAAATTCAAAAGTTCCGGCCGACCGCGCTGGAGCGCGGGTCAGATACAGGGACCAGCCTTGGCCCGCTGAAATGTGCCTGGGATGCGTTGTCTACGGAGTCGAGATGCAAGAAATAAAGAGGCGATGCATCGGTTTTGAACCACAGGAACAAAGGCGATGTGTCGTCCACAAGTCATGCAAATTGGAAATGCATTGTTTTTGAGCCGCAGGCCGTAGGCGATGCATAGGGAAGTGGAGGCGATGCACCATGCAGCGGGCGATGCGAGGTCCGCGGTCCATGCAACAGCGGCTATGCGTCGAGGGAGATGCGCTGGTTCGAATTAGCAGGACGTCACCGATGCTTGGATTTTTAGCAGTTGTAGCACTTTGTAGCCACTTCCAAGGGTCCAGGACTGAAGTTGCACCACTTGGCAGGGCAAGACTTGCAGCAGGCAAAGTCCAGGTGCTGTTGCAGGTGGATGAGAAGTATTTGATGCCCCTGAGACTTAGTTAGTACAGGGGGCAACCATAAATGCCCATGGAGTCACTCGGGGTTCAAGTGAGATGGGTCCAGTCCTTCCTCAGCAGGGCAGAGGGTAGCAGGCAGCAGGGCAGCACTGCAGAAAATCAGTTCTTTCAGAGCAGCAGTCCAGCAGAGTGGCAGTCCTTCTAGCAGCACAGCAGTCCTTCCTTCTAGTAGAGTTTCTTCACAAGTCCAGTAGTGTCTGATCTGGTGGGGTTATAGACCTAGTACTTATACCCAGCAGTGCCTTTGAAGTGGTGGTGACTTCAAAGAGGGATTTTGATGTGCATGGAGGCCCTCCCTCCCAGCTCTGGCTCCAGACTCACCACAGGGGGGGAATGCAGCCCTTTGAGTTGGGAGAGGACACAGCCTATTCAGGTGTAAGTATCAGCTCCATCCTCCCAACCTGGACAGGATGGTCCATTATGATATAGAAGGCCACTCACTCACACTTAAGCTCCCTTAGTGTGTGGCTTTCTAGAGGGAATGCACAACGTCCAGCTGTTACCCACCCCAGACGTGCATTGGAGACAGGCTGCAGGCACACAGGGCTAAGAGCAGAAAAATGCTATACTTCTAAAAGTGCCATTTTTAAAAGGGTAGTGATAAATTTAACTTTACCAGTAAAGAGGATTTAACACTACCATTCCAATGATATGAAACATGACAGATTGACTCCTTCTCAGTCAGGAATTACAGCTTATAAGTATAATAAGGAATTCCCAATGTTAACCTATGAGAGGGGTAGGCCTCACAGTTGTGAAAAATAAATGTGGGTGTTATTCACTACCAGGAAATGCAAAACCTAAAAGTACATGTCCTACCTTTTGATTACACAGCATCCTGCCCTATGGACTACCCAGGGCCTACCTTAGGGGTGACCTATATGTAAAAAAGGGGAGTTTAAGTCTTAGCAAGGAGTTTTAAATGCCAAGTCAACATGGCAGTGTACATTGCACACACACACTCTGGAGTAGGAAGTCTGAGACATGTTTAAAGTGATACTTGTGTCGGTGGCACAATCAGTGCTGCAGGCCCCTAGTAGAATTTTATTTATAGGCCCTGGGCATAGGTAGTGCACTCTACTACGAACTTACAGATAAATTAAATATGCCAATTATGGATAAGTCAATCAAACCATGTTTTAGGGGAGAAGCACATGCACTTTAGCACTGGTTGGCAGTTGTAAAGTGCTCAGAGTCATATGGCCAACAAAAAGAATTCATCAAAATTGGAGGCAAGCAGGCAAAACGTTTGGCGGAAGACCACACTAATGCTGTCAGGTCTAGCATGTGTATCCCCCAGGCGAAAGTGGGGAGAGCTACCCAACCTCTTGGGAGTTCTCATCACTAAGGCGGAAGAACTTAGAGATACCGTCATCATTGGCATGGTCTACTCCAGGTCTGTGTTCCACCATAAAGTCCATTCCCTGTAGGGAGATGGACCACTTCAACAATTTTGGATTCTCACCTTTCATTTCTTTTAACCACCTGAGGGGCCTGTGGTCTGTCTGAATCAGGAAGTGAGTCCCAAACAGGTATGGTCTCAACTTCTTCAGTGCACATACCACAGCAAAGGCTTCCCTTGAAATAGCACTCCACCTCTGCTCCCTGGGAAGTAAACTCCTATAGATGAATGTTACAGGTTGGTCTAGGCCCTCATCATTTAACAGTGATAGGACTGCCCCTATGCCATGTTCTGAGGCATCTGTCTGTACAATGAAATGTCTGGAAAATTCAGGGGTCTTGAATTTATATTTTTCACATAGATCAATTAAATTCATGGCCTAAGTTATTGATGATATTGAAGCAAGGAGGAAGCACCACTACCTTAATCTGAATCTGTTAAAAACAGAGTTCCATCTGATCTTCCCTCATAATAAATGCTTGATCCCAAATCAAAATTGGATCAATGAATTTACAATGCTGAACCTTAGTCCTCAGTTGTGGACTTTTCTACATCACATGGCTTCATCTTGGTTGACAACATTATCCTGCAAGCACACATCAACTTGTTGACGAAGAGGCTCAATTTCAACTTGGGTTGCTACAAAGAAGTAAATCATTCCCTCCTAGCCAGATATCAAAGAAATAGTTAATTCCTCGTGCTTTTGAGCTTGGGCGGTTGCATCTCCATACACATAGGGTTTTTGAACTGCAATAAGTTCTTCTTAAGACAGCCCAGCTTGAAGCTGCCCAGCTGGCTACTGGCTCCAGAAGGTTTGATTATATCTTGCCAACCTTGACTTCATTTTTCCAACCTTGACACCACTGAAGGAGCTTCCTATAGAGGCAAGGAGTGTATTTAAACTGCCAGCATCCCTCATTTGGAATCCCAAACTATTTTGCCCATTAACTGGTCATTTAAGGCAGCCAACATTACCTTCAGCGCTCTGACACAAATATTCTCAAAATGCAAGCTTTCTGAAGTTAAATTCACTAAAGAAGTCCTTTTCAATAGGTACACCCAAGATGTGTAACCCCATTTCACCTGCCATTAGGCAACCTCATCCTAAGATATAGTTAAAAGAGAATGGAAGAGCCTGCTGTTTCAGGTCAGTTCCACATATGAGTTTCCCAAGATGGGGTAATTGAGTGTACTAAACCTAACATCTCCCAATGATCCCCACTGCTAATATCTCAGTAAATATTACTTTTGTTGATACTGATAAACATCGTTCTTCTCCTTAGATTACTAGATAGCACTATGCGACTGTACCTTATGAAGTTCACTGTATGTACCATATTTTATGTATTCATTGCCCTTGTTATACCGCACCTGTGTAAGGCGCTCTGACTCCCACTGGGTCATTTTCCTGCTGTATAAAATTGCTAATAAATAAATAAATAAATAAAAATAGTCCTTTTATACTACGTTGTGTATAGGTGGCTGGACCATGGCAGCAGAGTGTATGGCTCTAGACAAGACTAAGAATACAGTTAAGAGGGGAGACAATGTTTAGCCATGTGTGGTTCTCCCTTCCCTACAGGGCCTTAAAACATGCATACTGCCCTTCTCTGCCCCCCAACACAGTACCTATAAAATGAATAACAAACTTAGGTGTTCAGGTGAATATTTGTGTGCTTATTCCCTTGTGTGTTTTCTTACTATTGCTTTACGTATTACTGATATATCTAATTGTAAGGGCTTATTCAAGGTTTGCTCATTCCAAAGTAACAACTCTGGCTCAATACCCATCTTTATTGTTATTGTGATAAGTGTGTTATGCTGGATATATTCTCAACCTCCATCCACTTCCTATAAGCTGGCTCTTGAGAGCTCAACCACATTGTGCCAGAGAGTCAAGGAAACCTTGGAGGTCAAGGTTCTGGCGGGTCTTGTGAAGTTCTCAGAATTCTGATCACTGGTAAACACAAGGAGCGTCATCTCTGATACAGCCAGGTGGTCGCTGCAAGTTAAAGGATAGGAAAAAAAACATGGCAGTGTTGTATTATTATTTTTTGTTAGAAAAATACATTTACAAGACACTAAAATCAATTTAGTACCTGATTAGTTGGTGCAACTTAGGTGGGCCTGTAGGCCAGATAAGAACATGATAGATGGAAAAAGACTTTCAAGAGAACGAAAATAGAAAATATGTACCGAAAAGGGAACAAGCAAGACTGTTAGTCGGTCTACAAAGCAAACCTGTTCAGATTTTATAATATTGACTGATGGCAATCACAGAGGCCCAGTAATCAATATAAAACATTAACAAATCTATTTACATCATTATTTAACCCGTTTGCTGCTGCTGTCGGCTAACGGCCGTCGCGAGCACTACCTCGGTAGTGCTGCGCATGTCCGTTGGCCGACGCGGCCCCGCCCGTTTAATATAACGTTCCGCACTGGCGCGGAATGTTCGAAGCAGCAAACGGGTTAATAGCTGATAGTACATGTTTACTATCTCTGGACTGAATAAAAACAAAATAGCCTCGTAAGCAGATCACATTTTTCCTTGAACAAGCATTGGTTTGATATATTGGCGACGACGTACAACAAGTAATGAGAGACAGGCAAAGTAAACTCGTGATGCACACCTCTGTACTATATAGACAGTAAAAAACAAAATCAATGTTCCTGCGAAATGTCACACCAATGGCAAGGCAAACCGCTACCAGACTTAAAATTCAACAATAGTGGCACTCCTTTGCCTCATGGGATGCTCTCAAGCAGTGCTTAATTTGAGCCGGTGGTTTCCGGTGCTCGGCACCCGCACATAATTGTCAACACCGCACTTATGACAGTCTGCCACATGGTGGAGTTGCTCATCTAATTTTGAGATGAGCAGAACAGCAGTTGTTTATGAATACAATATACATTAGAAATACTAATACCTGTCTCCCCAGCCATTCCTTTAGGTTTGGGGACCTGGAATAATCTGAACTGCTGCACTCGCAGGCGAGAGAGATGGTTAGTAGTTGTTTTGGCAGCGATGACAGGGGCAGTGGGCGGTGCAAGCTGCAGTGGCCTCCTGGTCAGGGCCCTGGCACTTATTATTTTACAGCTTAAGCACTGCTCTCAAGTGAAATTGCATTAGCCCCTCACCGCTACAGTTAAACAGATCAATTGCAGCTGCATTATCACTAGACAGTGAGACTCAATTTAAGGTAACAGCCTTTAAAAGAATTTTAGGGACCCAAGTGACGATAATTCAGCATATCCAGACTGGATTTCCTGTTGGAACTAGTTTTTGAAATAAACCCTTTCATTTTTAATTGCATTTCCACTTTAAGCATTTTTGTTAGCCAGCGCCTAAGATTCTCCATTCTGCAATCCCCAGACTTCCCAGTTGGCATAGCGGACCCCTTTTAAGCCCATTTGTTAGGTCTTTTTTTGAGATTTTTGCCACTTGGTGTTAGTCTCAAACAGGAGGGTACTTTTATCTCAAGTGAGGAATCTAGATTTTTAGCTAACCTTGTATGACTCGTATTACTCTGTTTCATTTTAAACACTTTACTATGTTTTTATGAGTTTTAAAAACAAACTTTTTGTACAGTGCACTTTAATGGTTTAATTGAACCAATATAAAGTTTTCGAATCAAATCAAATCGATCGCTATTTGGCTTCTCTGCTGCTTTCTTTCAATTTATCATCTTGTTAACCATATAGCAGGTGTTTGATCATTTCCCCAAAATTTGGGGGTGGGGAATTTGAGGTGCTAACTCTTTTGTATGCCAAAGACCCCACTTTGTTATATTAGACACCCATATGGCTGCAGTGAAAGTTATTCAAACAAACTAAAGGCACATTTTCTGTAAGGAAATGCCTCTTTTTGCATGATCACCCCCACCCCCAAAGTTTTGGACTGATGCTGCTGGTTTTTCACTTCTGAGAGTGCGCTGAGGCTTGGTAACCAGACCTCAGTACTAGTGTTCTAATCCTTTACAGAGTATATATTGAATTTGCTAACCCCAACTGCCATAAGTTAACTCACTTATAAGTCTCTAGTATATGGTACCTGGGGTGCCCAGGGCATGTAAGTTAAGATGTCCACCCAGAGTAGCAGCACTGATTGTGCCACCCTGAATGTGACAAAACGCAACATGGTCCCAGCCTGCCACTGCAGAATGGAAGACTAGTTTTAAAACTGCTAGTCAGGCTTTGCCATTTAATCTTATGGCAAAGTTCAAACCTCCCTTAATGGTATATGTAGGTCACCCCTAAGGAAGGCCTATCGAGCCCTAAGGCATGGTGCTGTATATTATTAATTAGGACATGTCCTAAGAGGAGTAAAAGTCCCAAATTGTCGATTTTGCTGTGGAAAGCCTCAAAGCCCTATTGGCAAGTATAGAGTTACAGGCTGACATTTCAGCCCTGCTAACTTCTGAATGGGACTACTAAAGTTGGTACATAGAGGTATCAAATTAATCACTGCATCAAACCCGACTTCACGCCCAAGTCAGATTTAATGTCAATTTAAGGAAAAGGCAACTTTTAGAAAGTTGCCACTCTGTTGCCCAGTTAGTCCACGTGGCCATTCACAAAGGCTAGCCACCAGTCAGCATTCTGCACCCCTGGGGAGGAGTGTGAATGACTCCCAAGCACAGGAATAGAGGCCTGCCGCAGAGAGAGGTGTTACCTCCCCTTCACAGGAAGCCAACCAGGGTGTTGACCCAAAAGGCAAACTTCAAAGGAGAAGCTACCTTTGATGGGCAAATGGGAACCACACTCAAGAGGGGTTGCTTCTTTGTTCAGGTAGATGGGCTGGCGGCAGGGACAGAGAGGGGAAAATAGTTGCCTAACCATTTTTCTATTGGTGTTTAGCCATTTTTAACCTCTAGGGTGGGCTACCAATCTCCCCACACCAAGAGAGGTGTTCAGACATCTTGGGAGTGGGAACCATAGTGCACTCAGGGATAGTTAAGATGCCACACATAGCTGGAAGTCGCTATAAGGCTTGAGGGAGCATGGTGGCCCATTGGCTCGTGACTGCTTCATCCCCTGAAGGCACTTTCCAGGCATAAATATGGCACCACTGGCATACAGACCTCAGTTCACATATAATCTCGAGAGAGGACTAAAGAAGGACTGCCTGCTGACCTCAGAACCTGGCAAGAAAGGCTGCACCAACCGCTTGACTGCACCTGCTTCTCCTTGGGCTAGCAAAGAGAGGACTGTGCCTGTGGGGCCTGACTCATGGAAATGTCATGCCAGAGCCCCAGACAGAAAAGGTGAACTCCAAGAGTCAGTCAGCTGACCACCTGTTCCTGCACCAGGGCCATAAAAGCAGAAGTAGCCTGTTATGGCCAATAAGTAGCCACATTCCTGGAATAGCCTCTGACCACTGATGTGCAGCCAAGAAGACCATTCATCCATGCTCTGACTGCACCCTAGTCTGCCAGACCCAGGAGAGTCATCAGAGTGCAGCTTGGCCACCAAAGATGGGTGCTAGCCCTCTCCAAAGAAACTACTGGACCTGCTGTGACTGGAGACCAGTAGCCCAGTCGTAACTAGACTCCTTCTGTACCAAAGAGGATTTCGAGGGACATTGACGCCTGTGGCCAAAGTCGGCCCGCCTGAACAGTGGACCGAAGAATAACCCCAGGAATCCCTTCATCAACTGCACAGCACCCACATCATCCTACAGCATCCTCAGCATCCCCTGTCCTCAGCATCAGGACAACTCCATTGAAATCTGTGGTGGTCCGTACATAAAGTGTAGAACTGGACTTGAGACAGCATTGGTGACCAGGTAACTGTCCTCTTACGCCTTATTGGCCTCCTGACCTTCTCCCTTTTGGAATTAGTTGCCCAACCCGGGTGCGAGTTGTCAAATACAACTCTTTAAAGATTTAGAAAGTTTCCAAACTTTACGGTTACCAATGCTTATTTGCACTTTAGACTAAAAGGATGAGATTTACGTTTCACTTAAAAATCTATACTTCCGGACCCTCTGGTGGATTGTGCTCATCTTGGTGTCTAAAATTCTTAAAAATATAACCTATTTATATAAATTGTTGTCAGATTTTTTGTTGTGTTGTGCAACTTTCTTATTTTGTCGTACGGTGTGTCTAAATGCTTTACCCTAGTTTTTTGGTTAAAGCCTTGCTGCCCAAAGCCACAGCTACCCAGGGTTAAGCTACAGGTTTTACAAACGAGTCTGACAGGACCCAAGAAGGTTTCGTGAGTGTGTTATATGTTGAAGTCGTACAAGCACATCATATAACACACCTCAAACCTCACAATTTCAGAAAGGAATGCTATGATCCTTTTCATTGATTGTTTGTTTTCCTATCTGGAATGGAATGTTTATTGTTACCTAAGTTGTTTTCCTTAAATTTGATTGACGTGAAATAGTGGAAATCTTTCCTGGCTATCCGTCAGGAAATGCTAATGGAGCCGTATGAACATGTAAAATTAAACATTGTGCAATTTCATCAACAGGTGTCAAATTCAATACGCCTGGCACATAAATTACAATGTGAATAAAAAACACATACTTAAATTGACCTCTTATAGCAAATAAGGACTAGAAGCATCTTAACACAATGTAAAACATTATAAAAAGTACTACTGCAGTAAAATCTCATCATAAGAAGAACTAAGAATAATTGATATCTAGGGGGAAGGATTACACATCAGGACTAGGTACCTTCATCCACAATTTTGCCCTTGTCCTCCACGCTTCCATCAGATATTGAGTGAGTGCAAAGACCATCACCTTATTGTTATCAATCCCCAGTATTCTGTGAGCTTCTTTGCACTCCCTGACCCCCATATACTGCCATAGCAGAATTAACCACCGTATCTTATATGAAGAGAAACCAGGAAAAAAAACATAAAGTGTTCCACAGTTTTATTGCAACCATTACAAGCTGGGCAACGCTGATCAGTGATCCTCTGCCCTCCTTCCCACTTGGGGATAAGGGATTGAAGTGGGAGGATCCCATATCGGAACTGCAGAAACAAACGCCTTGCTCAGAAGAGAAACAGAATCACTGTTTCAAACCATTAGCCACTTTAACCATATTGGAATAATCACTGGAACTTCTAGTTCAATTCGGACGCAACTTAGCAGGAAACAAAGATAATAGATAGCTTAGAATGCCTGCATCAAATAGTTTTAATCATTGGGAAGCTGAGAAGCCTTTCAGAAATCATTAACAACAGATTATATTTTATACTCATTTGACCGTAACTCATCATTGAGGTTTTTCTGAGGGCGAAGGCATTGGTCACCATCAAGTACTGTGAACAGAATCCAGTTTGCTCCTTTGCAATAACATTATGTAGTTCAGACCATTCTTTCAGTTAACACACTAGATGGGGGATATTCCCAAGAACGTGTGATAATTATTGCAAATTTAGCTTAACGCAACTTTGCACATCGCAGTCCATCGCAGGAAAATAACACCGTGTTAACGTTGTATTCACAACCCGGCGGCACCATGCGATAATTCCACGACATCGCGCCAAATGACCACGTTAAAATTAACGCGACGCTGAAAAAACGCAAAACACGAACGCGAAAAAAGTTGCGATGTGGCCAACCGCGATAAAAAAATCAGCGATAACCAGCGACAAGCCTGCAGTTCCCACGCGTCATGCGGGAAAATGCACCATAAAAGCAGAAAACATTTTTTAAAAAAGTCAAACTGCGGAGCACCATGGATGCACCCGGACCGAGTGCAGAGGACATCACGAACCTCACAAGCCCCACAGACGACCAGCAAGGAACCTCGGGGTCGGGGAGGCCAAGGAGAAGAGGAAGAGGAAGACGCGGTTCAGTCCGCAGGAAAACAGGATCATCGTTACGGAGGTGATAGAACACTACCAACAACTGTTCGTCACCTCCAACGTGTCATTGGCAACAAAGACGCAAACATGGCAGACTATCTTGGACCATGTGAATGCAGTTGCAGAGTTGAGGAGGACAATGGAAGAGGTCAAGAGGTGCTGGAATGATGTGAAGGGCAAAACCAAGAAGAAACTCGATGCCAACTGTCGGAAGATGAAGGAATCATGAACACTGCCTGGGTAGTTGGCGACGACGTTGGTGAGGAGTCCCCGGTGGTCCACTATTGCCTGCACATTGATGGAATGCATGTGCTTCCTGTTGCGTTAATTGTGTGCAGTGGCGGCAGGGGGCACGAGGAGTACATGTGTGCAGTCGATTGCCCCCAACACGTGCGGGAAGCCAGCTATGGCGTAGAAGCCTTGCTTGGTCTCCAGCTGTTCCTGCGCAGTGTGGGGGAAGTGAAGGTGCTGGGGTACCAAGCTGAGGATGGCATCCAAGACAGGTGTGAGGAACTTGGATAGGGCTGGCTTTGAGACTCCTCCGACTCTGGCAGTTGTTGGTTGGAAGGTACCAGAGGCCAACAGGTGCAGCACAGCCAGCAGCTTTGTCTGCGGAGGGATGTTGTTTGTCCGCTGTGTTGGCACCGTCAGCCTGTGGGCAATGATGGTCAGGATGCGGAGGATGGTTGTCCTTTTGAGCCTGTAGTGGGCAATGACATCTTCTGGTGTTAAGCCTGTGAGGCTGGTGCGTTTTCTGAAGGTCTGCTGTCTTTGTCTGCGCTGCCTCTGTGGTAGTCCGGGGGGGGGGGGCGGGAGGGGTCCGGGGGGGGGATGGCGGGCCTGGGTGTGGTGGCGGTGGGTGTTGTGGCCCTCTTGGGGCTCCGAGCTGCATGATCAGTAGCTCCATGGCATCTGTTGTTCTTCAGGTGTGGCTCTGGTCTGGGCTCCCTTTTGTGGTGCAGGTTGTCATCCGACTTAACACCAGGTAGGAGCAGGTGTTAGATCCCTGCTTCTAATGCACCTTATCGCCTGTTTTGGGATCTTATCGCCAATCTGGCTGGTCGTAGAGAATATTGCGAAGCGGTGTTTTCGTGGCTTTTTGCACAGGAACGCCTACTTTGCATATCATTAGCGTTAGTTGCCGGTGTCATCCGTGGCGATGTTTTTTGCGGCTGCTATTGCAGGAAAACTGGTGATATCGGCTTTTAGCTCCTGCTTGTGAATAGTGCGATTAATTTATCACCACTTTGGTTGCGATAAAGTGCTGCTAACTCGGCGATAAGTCCTTGAGAATATCCCCCTAGATATTTTGCAAAAACTATACCAAATTGCTTTGAGCAAGGCTATGGGTCAATAGTTCTGTAGCTCCTTTGTCAGACCATTTCTATAGACAAAAACAATGACAAAGCCTTTCAAAGATCTTTCTGGTAATACCTATGCGGCTTTGAAATCATCGCCCATTGCTTAGTATCCACCTTTACTATCACAACTGGCACCTCACCTGGCCTTTGTGGCCACAGTGATTTACATTGGTCTTATTAGTTGTTCCGCTGCATGCAATTTACGCCTGAGGTCAAACATTGTCAACTCTAGTTGTTTAAGACTGGCTCGACTTGTCAAACTGCATTGATACAGTGAGTTTCAGAAAGTGCTGTCAGTTCATCTGCCCATTTTGGTGTTTATTGCAGCTGATTTAGCCCATACATCATTCTCCGTGGACTCAGCTACAAGACCCCAGATTTTATGCAAATCGTTCTTTTATAGGACACTCGTTCAATGTTCTACTTCATTTATTTCTTTTGTTTTCTGTGCTACTTGTTGTTTTCAAATCAATGGAGCCAACATTTGTTCCAAGTCCTTCCTGTTTCCCTTAGCTGTTAATGCATTTCTCCTTTTCAGCATTGTTATTTCGCAAAGGCCAGCTCACCAGTTTACAATTTGAGCTTGGTATATTTGACAATCTGATGGGGGACAAACTATCAAACAATGATTTTTGTTCTATTATACCTATGAACTACTCAATATTGACACCTAATGAATGTTTAGAATGATAATTAACCAAAAGTCTCAAATCCTTAATACGCAGGGCCAATTTTAGCCAGAACTTTACATTTTTCAAGGATCATGGAATATGAAATATTTATAAGGTCCCTAAACAGCTACACAATTAAGGTAGTGTTGATCACTTGCAGTGGTAGTAACCACTCCTAAAAGCCCTAGGTGGTCACGTCACCAGTGGCTTACAATCAAACATTGGTTTCAGAGTAATGGTTTTACCAGAATGTCACTGCCAAGCCTCTTGTTGAGAAGAGTGATATTGTTTCATTGAGCCCAAGCCAAGGTCTTCTACCACATTATCAGCTCTCCTAAAGTGATGGGCGGAACTAAGGAGTTTGCAAACAAGATCTTTCCAGTAGTCGAGCAATAACTTTGCTACCCCTCGCTCCCACAATTTTATCATAGATAGTAAAATTGCCAAGACCCCATTGGCATGCCATTTAAGATATAGTATGGCCGGAGCGCTGAATACAATCTACACCAGTAAGAGAAATGCATTACCCATCCAAATTCCTTGAACAGTGATGATATCAATAATATCTTAGCTACAAAACAGTCTGGCTGCACGTTAATCTGCATTGTTCCAACTTAAGATAATAATTTAGGGACAACAATGTCTGCTCATTCCCGTTAGGTCTTCAGCAACTCAATTCTAGTTCTCATCCACCTATTGCTAGTGGCCTTTAAAAGAGTAATGTGCTGGGGATTTCACAATCCGGGCATCAATCTACCCATCCATTTCCAGGATAAGGCTACCAGCCACCATGTCTTGTGGCAAGAGATATGAAAGCACAGTCACATTTAAAACGCATACAGTGTTTCAAAGGTGGGAGATCAAGGGCCATCGATGTATCTTTATAAATCCGACCAGTAATATTAAGTACTTCCTCGCGGGACAGAGTTTGGTGCGGTTTAGTTCAAAATCTTAGCGTACCAGCATGACTGAATACCAAGGAGCAACACTGATTGCTTAAAAAATCGAATGCTTTTGCCAAATTGTATGAACTGCTAGAGTTTTCTTCTTTTCTTACACATTCTTTAAATTGAATATCCTCAGAATAGAGAACCCCCTTGGAGGACATTCAAAACCAGTGATGTATTATTAATTGTTGACCCATCTGACAATGAATCAGGCAATACGTTGCCTGCATTAACAAGCATTTGCAATGCAATAGGACTCGCATTTTTCGCGAGACCTATTGCATTCGAAACGGGAGTGTGGGCGGGCGAGAAGGCACGAATGGGAGTGGAGGGTGGATGAGGGGGGGCCGAGAAGTCATGGACTGCGGGAGGGGGCGGGGGGAGACAGGGAAGAAAATAGTGTTAGGAGTAAAAGGGCCAGTAGCCATGGAAGGAAACAAATGACGACATGGCCATCATGAGGAGGGACTAACAAGCCTAAAACCTATCGGAAGACAGCATTTAGGGCCTAAGCCAATGAAAAAGATGGGCGGAGTGTGGGCAGAGCTTCCACGAAGCTTCCACGCTATACTGAATACTGCATGCCTCGCAAAGCGAGCAGCGCATGCGCTGCAACGCTAGGTTCGACCTAAAAGGGGGACAATGTGACCTCCGAGAGAAAACTGATTAGGCCAAACGTTCAAAGCCGTTGTAGATTCTGGCTCTATTTCATGAGGCAGCGATGTAGCCTTAGTAGGACCCACTTGAGAATTTAATGGTCATCGTCGATCCTGAATTATTTAAAAGGGCAAGCATTGGGCTCAAATCAGCGGCAGAGCTAATAGTCACTGATGGGATACACGATAACAATTGTGGCTGCTGGCATTTTATTTCGTGCTGATGCTTGCATTATTAATACCTTCAGTTCGCTTTCTCACTCCACTCCCCGCCACCAAAAAATAGAAACCAATTTTTATCTTTGTGTTAAATATAGATTTCTTTCCCATAAGTTTGGAAAATTGGGAGCACATATTTTTGTCTGTTTCCTTCTCCCTTTCAATATCTGTTTAGGAAACTCAGGAAAGAGATTTAACGACTCTAAAGTAATCTTAAAAAGAACTTCTTTGTGGATGATTTATTCCCCTTTTTTGTCTGTTAATACAAACAGTGGATATGCTAGTATTGTCGTATCATGTCTTCTCTGCTCCCACTCTCTCCTTTGCATTCTCTGATCACCACTGGCCCCTTGGCAGCCTGAATGCCCCATGTGCCGAATGTCATAAACAAGACATCTGCAGATATTAGATAAATTAAATATAACAACTTTACTTGGCTGTCTACGCAAAATATACTCACTCTTTGACAGGCAACTTCGAAGAAAAACAGAAACAAATGTATAGTTGAATCAATCGTATGGTTTAGGGACGTTTAATTAATGGGCTATAAAATGTCGCATTGAAACTGTAGGTTAACGTTGTAATTATTTTCTTTCTTTACTCATCTGCTGCCATCTTGTGGACAGTATACAGAATGCATCATGAAGAATGAAGAATAAATAACAAGGGAACTCGAGATTGGAATTTCTGATTTCCTCAGTAATTCCTCATTGTGTTTGGTTCAAAACTGCCTTGCTTAAAGAAGTATGTGCAGGGATTTCTTTAGTACAAATATTTCCCAGTCATTTTTCACAATAAAGTAATTCATTTTACAATTGATATTACTTGTGTACATTTCATGTTACAACAATTAACAACATTATTGTGCCCTGAATTTCTCATTAGAGGCTCTTGTCTGGTTCTCATGAGCACGCATTTTATGTTTTTATATACAGGGCATTACAAATTTACCACACTTTCCATGGAATCTGACCTCCTCACAGAACATTTAAATAATAACAATAATTGCAACATCATGTAAATTCGCGCCACTGTCCTACTTGGCACAACATTTTCAGTTTTTTTTCTTCATTGACCATAACATATGAAACAAGCTCTTCAGCTAAGGCATTCTCTGAAGGAAAGGGAAAACATTGTCCATTTTATATTACGGTTTGTTGGAATGGAGTTTGGGCACCTGCTAATATTCATGCTAGTCCAGGCACCCGTTTGGTTCCTCTGATTGGAGGTGCATACAGTGGTCACTGTTCACTTCTTGACAATTCCTAAGGACAAATGAGTGTTGTCGATAGTGGCTCAGCTGTTTAGGGAAACAAACACTACAGAGTGGTCGCTAGGGACTGGGATGAAGCCTGTAACATCTGATGGGTGAAAAAGTAGTATACTGAATACAAAAGAGAACACCTCATGAATGGGGAGAAGTCAACTATTTTATTGATATGAAAAGGTGGATTTATATAGACTAAGGGGCACATAGCTGCTTTTTGTATAAGGTATCACCGACAGACAACTTCAGCTGTCTGTTGGCAAATAAATCTATTGTAGACAATGTAGATTTGGAATGGGTTTTGTGTACACCCTTTGATCATGGCTTTCTTGCCTGTCTCACTTCTCTGTTCCTTATTTATTGGCTTTCCTCAATATTCTGAAGTTTGTCCCATTTAAGGAGAATTTTAGCCTCACTGTGTTTGACTGGGTGAATATATCCTTCTACTGCTCACATCAGACCTTGTATTGCAGTGCATTCTGGACTATTTTCTCTAACTCTACCACTTTCTGTTTCTGTATGCTTCATCTGCACCATTCCCTCCCTCACTCTGTTTATAAACTTTTTATAACCCCAACAGCATTCGCTCTGCCTCCCACCCCCAACTTCCTTGCACTCTGAGGGCTACCCACTATTGTATCAGTAGGTGTGCACTTTAAAATGTTTTTTAACCATTTCAAGATGGCTGTCTTTGTGCACTCATGAACATCTGTGAAGCGGCCATTTTGGAATTAATTAATCAATTAATTTTATTAACCAAAGAAAGAACATACAAGGTGGCCAAGATGCATTTTTATTTTCTTTTACCTTAAGTAAAATCATTACGAAAATGCAATTGTGCATGTTCACACTGAAAGACAAGCAATTCCAAGATTTTTGTTGAACTTGCATCAGGAGGATGCACGTCTGCCATTTTGTAATGACTCTTTTTTTGTCTTTAAGAAAAATCATTCCAAGATGGCAGCAGCGCCCGTGTGAACACATAAAGGAGCCAGCTGGTAGATAAACAGCATTGGAGAAGTCAGTAGGAATCCCAGACGAGACCTATTGACCTTTGCCAATGCTTGTTTTGCGTGTTGGGTATGCATACTACTTTCAATGGGTGGACGCCGTTCTAAATTGTGAGGGAACCAATGTCAGAATAAGATTGGGCATATGCTGAATGTGGGTGGAAGGGGATCTCTGCTTGGATCAACAGTGAGCCTGCAAGGACATCCAACAGATCCTTACAGAGTAACTGATGAAATGCACTGAGTTACGCTTCTTTAGACTACTGTACTTCTGTGGCAAGCTTTCCGAAATAAACACTGCACAAAAGTAAGGCAAAGACCCTTCGGTGATGGCAAGCAGCTCAATCCTCTAAGCTTGTAAAGCGCCCATTCATTGATACCCAGCCATATCCTTCTGCCGGATCAAGATGTAAAGGTGCAAAAAAGGGGTTGTTCAATGGAGATACTTTAAGGCCCATGCTAAAGAGCAATGTCTTAATTTAGTGATCAGAAATGTAAGGTTAGTGATGTCATTGGGAAAGAGGAGAGTCGGCATAGGATAGTGCAATCAACAGTGTATCTGGATGTTGGTATATTTGTCGTGATTAACCAGAAGAAATTTGGCTACAGGAAAGACATACTCTACGGCATCCATGGGGTGGTTTCTGGGGGCGCAGGACACGTGCTGCCTCCAATAGGTGGTAAGGGAGCTAGAGCAATCACAGATATTTGAGCCTCGTGCAGCAGAGCCTATAGACCATCTACCCTGTAAGGGAGTATTCAATTTTTCTGATGACTCACTCTTTTACTTCCATCAGGACTTTTCCTACTTCTGTCACTCTGGTTTCCATCCGTTTGGTTGTGGTAATGGCCCCAATAGTCTATGAAGCTCTCCCTTGATCATGCTGGAACTGTTGGCATGGTAGACGCAGCCTGGAACACTATACCAACCATGGTAAAAAACAGGGGTGTTTCTAGGGCCAGGAAAGAATGTTCTGGCTTGTGATTCTGTGTACAAATGCATCTGTAAGTGCATCACAACAGCCATCTTTGAACAGGGATATTGCCGCAAAGATCAGTCCATGGTGCTATTAGCATAAGAACACTATGCCTTTGGAGAGACAAGCCCATAGCTCCATCAGGACTGTTCCTCATGAACTTCAGTGAGACTAGTTTGTCCAGATCCGGTGCCAGTGCTGGAGGAATGGGAAGCAGTGAGTCAGTAGTATCCAGAACACTTGGCGACCCTGGACTAGTAGAACACATCTTACCTCCCGGCACAAGTGAGTATTTCCAAGCCAAGAAAACATACACACATGTCCAAAGTCAAAATGTTAGGTGGCAGTTGGAGTGACAGATGGGAGCCTGCTGGAAATTCTACTGCAGCTAGTTATGTGGCAACATCCCCATCTAGTTCATCATATTTAGAGGTGAGATGCACTCCAGTATGCTTCATATTTTTCATGCTTATGTGCTCAATGCTTGACCATTTTAAACTTGTATAGGCGTGCAAGCTCGGTGCACTCTGTCCCATTGCGCTTACAATACGAACCAACACGACGGTACCACATTCGGGTACCGATCCGGCTGCACAGCCAAGTCCTGGACTGTATGAATCCAATAAATCAAGTTAACCACTCTTTTCTTTACTCCTTGTTTTTTCCCCATCTAGGCCATCTGGTGGTTCCCATACCCATGATTTGACTGGCGCTTAGGCCTGGAGATGACAGTGGTTCCCCACTTCTCTATTAAGGACTTTATATTTTCCAGTTTATGAGATTCTCTTGACCTTGTCCAAGAAGCTGACCTCAGGCAACATACTGGAGTTAGCTTATGCAGAATGACGCCTGTATGGAACAAGTTGTAATGGGAAGGGCATGTAATAATAGGCAAGTGATAGGAGGACGCGGACCCGGTAAGAGTGTTTCTTCTGTAGCAGCATAGAGTCGCATCCTTTTTGTGATGAATTCTCTCAGTGGGAAAAGGTAGTAGCGCTACATTAATCACTTCCCTGCGTGCCACAGTAACACGCTTGCAGCCACGGGTAGAGTTAGTGACATAAGCCTTTTATACACATTCTCTTGAGGCTTTACCTTGACAAGGTGTTTGATAAACCGTCGGTTGTGGGACTCTTTGCCCCAATCAATTGGTGTCTCCAATACATACTAGTTTGTCCTGATGATGACCCTGTACTAAATAATTTTGTTTAGGGATAGAAATGTCGACATTAACATATGTGGGAGGATTTTAATTTTTAAATTTTGATTGTGGGTTTCGACACTCATATCTTGAGTGTCGTTTGTAACATCATATTGTCACAATCAGTCACATGTACATATTTTTGTATATAGCACAAGTGCACTTTTATTCACTTTATATCACTTTCACTGCACCGCCACTTGATAGGAGCACCTTGTATTATCTGAGCAATATAAATCTTGGATTGTAAAGTTGAAGATTCATGTGTGCATTTTGCAAATGAGTTTTGTTAAAATAAATGCACTAAATGCATAATTGAAGTCCACAGGCAACACTCACCTAATGTCTTAGATGTTAATTTCACCGCTCATAAATTAATAATGTTCATATGCGATGGTGGATGGCCATGTAATTTTTAAACACTGTTAATTAATTTTAACCACAACATAAACATTGGTGGCGTGGCTTCAGTACATAAGGTACTCACTAGGCACGTTTGCTGTAGAAAGGGAGCTCACTAGAGTCAGACAAGAATTCAAAGGTTTACAGCTGTTAGAATGGCATTTCTTTATAACAAAGAGGTACAGTAATGGCAGTAATTTGGGTTGGGGGCAGGCAGGTGTGACCGTTCACACATCGATGCACCCATGTCTAATCCCTCACTTTGCTTTGGTTCATTTCTGGTTCTTGTTATGATGGATTCCCCAATCAGGTCCACTCAAGTATTTCTGTGCACCACATATCTACCAGGGCTGGGCTGCCTGCAGCCAGTGTACGGGCACTCCCCAACGGGCTAACAGCAGACACAGGGCAACACATTTATACAATATTTTACTCGTCTGCGGCCTCGGATGCAGCAGAGAAGCAAATGTTTACCATTGTTTAGCAATCTACTGCCAGTCCCACTACACCAGTGTTAGACCTGACACCATTGGTGTGGGTCTCCCTTACATTTTTTCACCGTTGCCTCCTATGTTTTTGCTATGTTTTTGCTGGTCTCGATGCTTTGGGCACTTTTCCACTGTTATTCAGTGCCAAAATGCAAGTGCTCCCTATTGTAAATTGTTGTATTGGATTAGTGACTCCAGGATTGGCTTATTTGATTTACCTTTCAGACCCTAGTACAGTGTGCCCAGGGCCTGTACATCAAATGCTGCTGGTGGGCTTGAAGCACTGGTTGTGCCACCTACAGAAGTAGCTTGTAAAATATGGCTCAGGCCTGCCATTGCAGAGCCTGAGTGCAGTCTGGGACTTCCATGTCAACTTGGCAAGTGCACACACTTGCCAGTCCCTAAACATTCCCTTTTTTACATATTAGTCACCCCTAAGGTAGGCCCAAGGGCAGGGTGCATTGTAGGTAAAAGGTAGGACATGCCCCGATGTGTGTGGCATGTCCTGATAGTGAATTACAGCCAATTTCGTTTTTCACTATGGCAAGGCTATCTGTTCCCATAGGCCAGAATGGGCAGTTTGATTATAACATCTTATAATCCTAACTGACCCTAGAAACAAGATAGGAAAATAAAGTTTAGTATGCCTGAACTCAGAATGTTAAAATACATCTTTTAGTGTGGGTGATTTTTGCATTCTGTGTTTGAAAATACCACTTTTAGAAAGTAGGTATTTTCTTGCCTAACCATCCAGCATACCTCTGCTAGGTTTGTGTATTCCATGTCTGGTTTGTGAGTGACAGGGGGCTGGAGAGGGCTTTGGCTCCAGCAGTCTGAGGGTCAGGGCTGGGCTGAATAGGACCTGTATTGAATAGAGAGTAGGGGGAGGAGATTTCCTTTCACTTGCCTGAGCCTTCATAGAATAGAGAGTAGGGGGAGGAGATTTCCTTTCAGCTACCTGGGCCAGGTCTGCTTTCAACAATGCTGTCTCCACCTCCTGCCAGGAAGCTGCACCAGGGAGGACAGAACTGGTTTTGGCTGGGCACAGACACTCTCTGCCTTCAGAGAACAAAGGATTTTGCAGTATAAATATTGGGGCCCAGATCCCAGAACTTTAAATCACTTCTGGGAATCAAGACGAACCCTTTGCCAAGGAGAGAAACCAAGGAAGCTGAAGGAGGAGACTGCCCCTGTGCTGGTTGCTGTTTGGGGTTGGCCTGCAGTGGTTTACTCATTGCCACAGAAAGGAGAAAAGGAACTTTGTGTGTACTTTTACTATCTTGAGGAAGATCTCCAAGGGCTTAAAACTGAGCTTGCCTCCTGTTCTGAAGTCTCAGGGACACAAAGACTTCATCACCAGCTCCCCCTGAATTTCCTTGCTGGGAATTCTACCTGCAGTGAGGTGCCTGCTGTTGTTTTGGGCCCTCTGGAGACTGCGTGTTGCTGGGAGCTGGAAGCGCGACGCAACGAGGAAGAAGCGTGTCGCCGCCGTAGCAGTTGCCGTTGCATCGCAGAAGAAGCGTGTCGCCGCCGCAGCTGTTCGCCGTCGCATCACCGACGAAGCGGGTCGCATCACCGGAAAACCGTGTCGCCGCCGCAGAGGTTGCCGTTGCATCATCGGAGAAGCGTGTCGCAGGGCCTGTCGTGGCTCAAGAGTTTACCGAGTTCGCCGTCGGGCGTGCACGCATCGCATCCACATTGTCGCATCGCATCAAAGACGCCATTTTGTCGCATCGCACCAGATCGTCGCATCGCGGCGCCATCTTGTTGCATCGTACCGGATCACAGTAAGAAACCGACGCATCACCTCCTCTCCGGTAAGGAACCGACGCATCACCTCCCCTGCGCTGCAGTAAGGAACAAACGCATCACCTCCACCGAAACAAGGAACCGACGCATCACCTTCCCTGCCACCCTTTTGTTTGTTTTGCGTTACGCATCCAAGGTACTTTGAGAGTAAAGTGTTGCATTTACCATCTACATTGAACTAAGCTATTTCTACCATTTTAAAGTCTTATTTTCGATTACAGTATTGTGGATTTTTGTCGTTTGGTCTTGTGTTAAGTCGAGTAAAGATTACTTATTTTTCTAAACTGGTGTGGTGTCCCTTTGTAGTGTTTTCACTATATTACTGTATGTGTTCACAAATGCTTTACACACTGCCTCTGAGATAAGCCTGCCTGCTCGTGCCAAGCTACCAAGGGGGTGAGCAGGGGTTATTTTAGGAGTGTAGCCCCCTTACCCTGACTAGAAGCAAGGGCCCCTACTTGGTCAAAGGTACCTACCTCTGCCAACTAGAGACCCCCATTTCTAACATTGGTGGTCAGCGATGAGGATTCTGGACTTGCATTTGTGACTCATATACAGTGATTGGTGTACACTACTAGTGAGTGCAGACCATAACGCAACCACATACATTTTGGTAGAATTTTTTTTCCTTGTGACTTCTATTTTTGCTAGAAACTGCCAATCCTTGTTACCATGAGCAAAGCAGCATCCAACGCATCTATGGTTCTACAATTTGAGGAAAAGAGGGTTGATACCTACACTGTGCCACAGCTTAAAACCTTCTGTAAAAGATTTCAAATCCCTGTGAAAGGCATCACCAAGAAGGAAGAATTCCAAAAGGCGCTGAGGGCCTAGTTGGAATCTAGAAATGCTCCTGAGCATCCTGAAGAGCCTAGGGATGAGGCAGAGAATACAGATGGGCAGCTGGATGGGCCATTGGGCCTGACCGGGTAGAAAGCACCTTCCAGGGCAGGCAGCAGTGTTTCTTCAAAGGGCCTGTCCCCAGAAGAACTGGAGGACAGGGAGAGGGATAGTATGCATAAGTTGGAGCTAGCCAAGCTCAAGCTGGGTGGTCAGATGGAGTTAGAGAATAAGAAGTTAGCCTTGGAAGAGAAGAAAATGCATTTGGAGCATGAGAGGATATTGAGGGAGTTGGAGTTGAAAGCCAAGAGTTTAGAAATTACTCCCTCTGGTGGCAGCACACCATCCGTACCTGTAGAAACAAGAGTGTTCATCCCCAAAGATGTAATTAAGGAGTTCCACAAGGATGAAGATATTGGGCAATGGTTTAAAGCCTATGAGGTAGCTAGGACCTCCCACCGGGTCCCTGAGAAGGATTGGGGAGCGGGTTGTGGGGGCAGTTCCTCAGTGATGGGTGGGATACCTTGTTGGATTTGCCCTCTGAGGATCAGAATTCCTATGTCCACATGAAGGAAGCCTTAATGACCAGGTATGGGTTGACTCCAGAGCTTTATAGACAAAGGTTTAGGAATTGTAAGAAACTGGAGTCAAGTACCTGGGTGGAATATGTGTCTTTTTTGGCAGAGCATTGGATGGTTGGGTGAAGGGTAGCAAAGAAAATGATTTTGGAGGGCTCTATAATTTGATTGCATGGGAGCACTTGTCCAGTAATTGTTTTCCAGAGCTACGCCAGCACCTGATTGATAGTAAGCTGACTATCCCTAGGAAGCTTGCTGAGGAGGCTGACCGCTGGGTTAGTACCCGGGTCCACAAGGGTCATGTGGGAGACTTCGCCAAAGGTGAGCGGGGTCCCCAGCAGAAGAGTGGGGGGGACAAGGGTAAACAGAGGGAGGTCCAGAAAGGGCCCCAAAGTAATCCCCAAGGGAACCAAGGGAAGGGTAGTATAGCCCTGGGGGAGGAGTTGGGTGCCCTAGGTGGGTGGGGTCCCGCAGAGATGTCCCTAGTCTCTTTAGGAGACAGTGAGATGGTCCCCAGGACCCAGCTGCCTGATAACACTAAGAAATACAGGCAGTGGGTGACCATCAATGGCCATAGGGTGGAGGCTCTGAGAGACACCGGAGCCAGTGTGACAGCTGTCAGTTGTCGGCTGGTGTCTGAAGAGCAGGTGATCCCCCATGCATTTTACCCTGTTGTTGCCACGGACAACACAGAGAGCCACTGCAAGGTGGCCCAGGTTCCCTTTGAGTGGGGGGAGGTCTCAGGTACCTTCCAAGTAGCTGTGAGGCCAGCCATGCCTGTTGACTGTCTGCTAGGCAATGATTTGGAGAGCTCCCTTTGGGCTAAGGTGGAGCGAAGAGCTCATTTGGAGATGTTGGTTCTGCCTGTGTGGGCGTGTGTGACCACTCAGTCCATGGCAGCCAGTAAGGGTGTTCAAGAGAACCTAGAGCCTGAAAGAGTGGCCCAGGTGCCTGCCTTAAAAAGAAGAGGTAGGGGGCAAGGGAAACCAGCCCCCAACGTTCCCACAGTCCAGGAGGAGGCAGACCTTGAGGGGGATGCCCTGGAACCTACAGGGGAGCAAGTAGCTGAAATGGGGGACCTGCCTGAGCTGACCCATTGGCAGCAGGAAGGAGGACCCTCCAGGGAAGAGTTCTGCGAGGAGCAGAAGAAGTGCCCTTCTCTTGTGGGTTTGCGGCAACAGGCCACAAACCAGGCAGCAGGAGATCAGTCTGGATCACATTGGATCTACTGGGAGAATGCTCTCCTGTATAGCGAGCCTAAGGTTGCTGAGCCTGGGTCAGCCCGTGTGCTGGTGGTACCCCAGCTCTTCAGAGCCTTTCTACTGGGGCTGGCTCATGATGTGCCTTTAGAAGGACATTTGGGGCAAGACAACACCTTTGAAAGGCTTGCCACCCACTTTTATTGACCCCAAATGCGCAAGAGTTCAGATACTCATTGCAGGACCTGTCAGACTAGCCAGGCAAGTGGTAAGAGTGGGAGGAAGCAAAAGGCTCCTCTCCAGCCTTTCCCTGTGGTCAGCACCCCCTTTGAAAGGGTGGGCATTGACATTGTGGGGCCTCTGGATCCCAAGACAGCCACGGGCAACAGGTTCATCCTGGTCTTGGTGGACCATGCCACCCGGTACCCGGAAGCCATCCCTCTCCGGTCGGTGACGGCCCCCGTGGTGGGTCGTGCGTTGATGGGGATTTTCTCCCATGTGGGGTTCCCCAGAGATGTGGTGTCAGACTGTGGTACCAACTTCATATCCAAGTATATGAAGTCCCTGTGGCAGGAGTGTGGTGTAACCTACAAGTTCACCACTCCTTGCCACCCCCAAGGTAACGAGCTGGTTGAGAGATTCAACCAGACCCTCAAAGGCATGATTATGGGTCTTGAGGAACCTATGAGGCGTAAGTGGGACGTCCTTTTGCCATGCCTTCTGTTTGCTTACAGAGAGGTGCCACAGAAGTCCTTAGGGTTCAGCCCCTTTGAACTGCTGTATGGTCACCCTTAACGGGACCTCTGAGTTTGGTAAAAGAAGGCTGGGAGAAAGCTCCCAGTAAACCTCCCTAGGATGTATATAGCTACATGCTGGCCTTCAGAAACCAAACTAGGCGTTTCAGGCAACTCGCTCAGGCAAATCTGGAAGCCAGCCAAGAGGAGATGAAACGGTGGTACGATCAGAATGCCACTCTGATCGAGTTTCTGCCTGGCCAGAAAGTGTGGGTCATGGCACCCGTGGAGCCTTGTGCGCTCCAGGATAAGTGGACCAGACCATTTGAGGTGGTGGAGCACAAGAGTGATGTCACCTACTTGGTGGACTTGGGGTCTCCTAGGAACCCTTTGCGGGTCCTGCATGTAAACCGCCTGAAGCCCCACTTGGAGAGGTCCGAAGTGGACATGCTCCTAGCGACAGATGATGGAATGGAGGAGGAGACTGAGCCTCTTCCTGACCTCCTATCTGGAACAGAGAAAGATGGGTCAATGGATGGTGTAAACCTCTCTTCCACCCTGAACCCTGAGCAGCATGATGACTGTTGCCAACTGTTGGGACAGTTTCCTGATCTGCTCTCCCTGACTCCCAGTGTCACTGATTGGTGTGTCCATGATGTAGACACTGGGGGCAGTCCTCCTGTTAAGCACAAAACTTACAGAGTGACTGACAGGGTGAGAGCTTGCATCAAGGAGGAGGTCTCCAAGATGTTTGCATTGGGGGTGATTGAGTCCTCTACAGCCCTTGGGCCAGCCCAGTGCTCTTGGTCCCAAAGGCTGCCGCGCCTGGTGCCACACCCGAACTCCGGTTCTGTGTGGACTACCGAGGACTCAATTCAGTCACCAGGACTGACGCGCACCCCATCCCCAGAGCTGATGAGCTCAATGATCGGTTAGGGGCTGCCCGGTACCTCAGTACATTTGACTTGACGTCTGGGTACTGGCAGATCGCCTTAACTGATGGGGCAAAAGAGAGGTCAGCATTCTCCACACCAGATGGGCACTACCAATTCCGGGTTATGCCCTTTGGGATGAAGAATGCCCCTGCCACCTTTCAGAGGTTGGTCAACCAGGTGTTGGCTTTACTGGAGGATTTCAGTGCCGCCTACCTGGATGACATTGCAGTGTTCAGCGCCAGTTGGGAAGAACATCTGCGCCACCTCTGGGAAGTGTTGATGGCACTGCGGAGGGCAGGCCTCACGATCAAGGCGAGTAAGTGCCAGATCGGGCAGGGTTCTGTGGTGTACTTGGGACACCAGGTTGGGAGCGGCCAGGTGGCGCCTCTACAGCCCAAGATTGATACCATCCTGGCTTGGGAACCCCCCAAGACCCAAACAGAGGTGAGAGCCTTTTTAGGACTCACTGGGTACTACAGGAGGTTTGTCAAGTCAAGGGATATGGCAGCATTGTTGCCCCCATGACAGAGCTGACTTCCAGGAAGCAGCCCAAGAAAGTGAACTGGACTGACACCTGTCAGAAAGCTTTTGATGCCCTGAAGACTGCCATGTGCACGGCGCCTGTGCTTCAGGCACCCAACTTCTCAAAGGAATTCATTGTGCAGACAGACGCTTCAGAGCATGGTGTAGGGGCTGTACTTTCACAGATGAATGAGGAGGGCCTAGACCAACCTGTAGCTTTCATCAGTAGGAGGATACTTCCACGGGAACAGAGGTGGAGTGCAATTGAACGTGAGGCATTTGCTGTGGTCTGGGCACTGAAGAAGTTGAGACCATACTTGTTTGGGACTTACTTCCGGGTTCAGACTGACCACAGGCCCCTCAGATGGTTGATGCAGATGAGGGGTGAGAATCCAAAGCTGTTCAGGTGGTCCATTTCCCTACAGGGGATGGACTTCACGGTGGAACACCGCCCTGGTACAGAACACGCCAATGCTGATGGTCTGTCCAGATTTTTCCGCCTTAGTGAAGAGAACTCCCAAGAGGTAGGGTAGTTCTCCCCACATTTCAGCTGGTGGGGACACATGTTAGACCTGGCACCATTGGCGTGGGTCTCCCTTCCATTTTTTCACTGTTGCCTCCTATGTTTTTGCTATGTTTTTGCTGGTCTAGATGCTTTGGGCACTTTGCCACTGCTATTCAGTGCCAAAGTGCAAGTGCTCCCTATTGTAAATTGTTGTATTGGATTAGTGACTCCATGATTGGCTTATTTGATTTACCTGTCAGACCCTGGTACAGTGCACCATGTGTGCCCAGGGCCTGTAAATCAAATGCTGCTGGTGGGCTTGCAGCACTGGTTATGCCACCCACAGAAGTAGCTTATAAAATATGGCTCAGGCCTGCCATTGCAGAGCTTGTGTGCAGTCTGGAACTGCCATGTCGACTTGGCAAGTGCACACACTTGCCAGTCCCTAAACCTTCCCTTTTTTACATATTAATCACCCCTAAGGTAGGCCCAAGGGCAGGATGCATTGTAGGTAAAAGGTAGGACATGCCCTGATGTGTGTGGCATGTCCTGATAGTGAATTACAGCCAATTTCGTTTTTCACTATGGCAAGGCTATCTGTTCCCATAGGCCAGAATGGGCAGTTTGATTATAACATCTTATAATCCTAACTGACCCTAGAACAAGATAGGAAAATAAAGTTTAGTATGCCTGAACTCAGAATGTTAAAATACATCTTTTAGTGTGGGTGATTTTTGCATTCTGTGTTTGAAAATACCACTTTTAGAAAGTAGGTATTTTCTTGCCTAACCATCCAGCATACCTCTGCTAGGTTTGTGTATTCCATGTCTGGTTTGTGAGTGACAGGGGGCTGGAGAGGGCTTTGGCTCCAGCAGTCTGATGGGTCAGGGCTGGGCTGAATAGGACCTGCATTGAATAGAGAGTAGGGGGAGGAGATTTCCTTTCACTTGCCTGAGCCTTCATAGAATAGAGAGTAGGGGGAGGAGATTTCCTTTCAGCTACCTGGGCCAGGTCTGCTTTCAACAATGCTGTCTCCACCTCCTGCCAGGAAGCTGCACGATGGAGAACAGAACTGGTTTTGGCTGGGCATAGACACTCTCTGCCTTCAGAGAACAAAGGATTTTGCAGTATAAATATTGGGGCCCAGACCCCAGAACTTTAGATCACTTGCCAAGGAGAGAAACCAAGGAAGCTGAAGGAGGAGACTGCCCCTGTGCTGGTTGCTGTTTGGGGTTGGCCTGCAGCGGTTTACTCATTGCCACAGAAAGGAGAGAAGGAACTTTGTGTGTACTTTTACTATCTTGAGGAAGATCTCCAAGGGCTTGAAGCTGAGCTTGCCTCCTGTTTTGAAGTCTCAGGGACACAAAGACTTCATCACCAGCTCCCCCTGAATTTCCTTGCTGGGAATTCTACCTGCAGTGAGGTGCCTGCTGCTGTTTTGGGCCCTCTGGAGACTGCGTGTCGCTGGGAGCTGGAAGCGCGACGCAATGAGGAAGAAGCGTGCAGAAGCAGTTGCCGTCACATCCCGAAGAAGCGTGTCGCCGCCGCAGCTGTTCGCCGTCGCATCACCGACAAAGCGGGTCGCATCAACGGAGAGCGTGTCGCCGCCACAGAGGTTGCCATCGCATCATCGGAGAAGCGTGTCGCAGGGCCTGTCGCGGCCAAAGAGTTTGCTGAGTTCGCTGCACGGCCGTCGGGCATGCACTCATCGCATCCACGTTGTCGCATCGCATCAAAGACGCCATTTTGTCGCATTGCACCGGATCGTCGCATCGCATCGAGGCGCCATCTTGTCGCATTGTACCGGATCACAGTAAGAAACCGACGCATCACCTCCTCTCCAGTAAGGAACCGACGCATCACCTCCCCTGCGCTGCAGTAAGTAACCAACGCATCACCTCCCCCGAAGCAAGGAACCGACGCATCACCTTCCCTGCGACCCTTTTGTTTGTTTTGCGTTACGCATCCAAGGTACTTTGAGAGTAAAGTGTTGCATTTACCATCTACATTGAACTAAGCTATTTCTACCATTTTAAAGTCTTATTTTTGATTACAGTATTGTGGATTTTTGTCGTTTGGTCTTGTGTTAAGTCTAGTAAAGATTACTTATTTTTCTAAACTGGTGTGGTGTCCCTTTGTAGTGTTTTCACTATATTACTGTATGTGTTCACAAATGCTTTACACACTGCCTCTGAGATAAGCCTGCCAGCTCGTGCCAAGCTACCAAGGGGGTGAGCAGGGGTTATTTTAGGAGTGTAGCCCCCTTACCCTGACTAGAAGCAAGGGCCCCTACTTGGTCAAAGGTACCTATCTCTGCCAACTAGAGACCCCCATTTCTAACAGCCAGTTACTCGGATTCTCATCTATGGTGTGTGATGTGATATAGCGCCTTCCATCTCCACCAGATCCTCTACTACCGCTGTCTTCACATTGAGTTCTCAGGTAAAGCCACTTCAATGCGCTATACCCAAATTAAACCACCTCTGACAGGCTTTGATTCTTTTATGTAGGTTTTGGCGGAACTTCAGAATCTCGTGGAGTTTTTATGTAACTCCACAGAATTCTACGGAGTAAAACTCTGTTAGTTCTGCCCACCCCTAGACGCACATCCCTATGTATGTGGTTTTTGTATAGCGAAAACCAAGGCAAAATTAGAGGAGCTCTGTACAGGGCAAAGACAAGGGAAAATAGTCACTAAGTGATTTGAGAGGTAGGTGGTTTGTGAGCTGTTACTGCATCATAATGTAGTGTTCTTATAAAAGTGCACGTCTTAAACTCTTTTCAGAATTGGACCAAGAATGGCGTAGGCCAGTTGGATATGGCAATGATGTTCCAGATTCTGAATGCATTGATGGAAAAGTCTGTTGTCTTGTTTTGTCTATTTTTACACTTCTATGTCTCCAGTCTGATGGTGTGCTAGCTTGAAGGCAGGCGAATACCCATCAGAGGTGGTGAGCTTGTCAGACAGATAGGCCAGGTTCAGGTCATGATGGCTTTGCAAATGATGCAACTGGGTTTGACTATGTTGTGGGACAGCAAAGGGAGCCAGCGGAGTTCCATCAGGATGGGGACAGATGTGATCATATTTCCTCAAGCACTGGTTGTGTCATGCTTCTGTCTGAGCACAACAACAGGTTGTTACAGCACCACGGTCCCGTTGTGAACCATTATGTCTCACTCTCCCACAATGGTACTTTGCACATAGCCTCTCAGGTCACATGCTGACAGCAGCTTTCCCACTCTCAGTATTACTATCTAACACACATAATTAGGCAGTATCTATGCATGTACTGTCTTGAACTGAGTTTCAATACAATTGTATCCTTTTTGCTACTGGTCTCCAATTGCACAGCAGCTCGACTCTTCATAGTACATGACTGATGCTCCACTCTACCCACTATGCCTCAGGGTTAGGGCATATATTATTCTTTGTATCACCATCTCCCTGCCCCCACCCCTCAAAACCCCAAAAAGATAAACACACTAAGCCTAGATCCAAGCAGCAATCACAGAAAAGAAAAATATTAGCACATTGCCTTTAATGTAAATGTAGCTGGTTGAGGGCAGGTGAGTCCCACTTCTCCCCTGGGATCTGGTGTGACTGTACAAGCTGCACTGTTGATAGTTATTCTTCTGTATTTAAAAATATCACTTGCAATGTAAGATCAAAGACAACACCTGAGACTAAATAGTGTGTGTGTATGTGTGTGTGTGTTATTTCATTGATGGTGGACAATGCCTTTACTTGTCCACTATCCATCATTTAGCCTTGAAAATGTGTTGATAGATTGACCATTTATGAATGAAAAAAATGCAGGAGTTTGTCCTGGGACTCTATATTGGTGCTCATTTTCAGACACTGAGCATGTTTCACATTTCTCATATAATGGTAGATAAGGGGAAAAGGCATAGGGAGAATATGATTTGCCAAGATCCTAAAAAATGTTCAAAGGGGTGATGCTGGCTTTATGTCACTTACTTTCCAACAACACCATATTTTAGTGAGTGGACGTAGAGATTGGAAGCATTCTCGGCATGGATAATATACATTGTGGGGCATATTCACAAGGACTTATCGCCGAGTTATCGCCACCTTAACGCATCAAAAGTGGAGATAGATTTAACACCCCATTCACAAGCGGGTGCAAACTGCAGACATCGCCAGTATTCCCGCGATAACTGCCCCAAAACTTATCCCCAGGGAGGACACCACCAACTAACCCTAATGAGATGCAGAGTAGGCGTTCCCATGCAAAAACACACGAAAACACCACTACACCACTTTCACAACGAACTGCCAGATCTGCGATGCAAGTCAAAACCACGCGATAAGCCGCGGTAGCAGCAGGTATTTAACACCTGCCTTCTGCTGGTGTAAAGCTGGACGACTACCTGCAGCAGGCAACGGAGCCCCGCACACAGCCAAACCCGAAGAACAAACGACGCCATGGAGCTACTCATCATGCAGCTCGGAGCCCCAATAGGGCCACAACACTCACCGCCACTACCCCCAGGACCGCCAGCCCCCCAGGACCCGGACCCGCACCCCGCCCCGGACCACCACAGAGGCAGCACAGAGTAAGACAGCGGACCTACCGAAAACGCACCAGTCTCACAGACCTAGCGCCCGAGGAAGTCATTGCCCACTACAGGCTCAAAAGGATAACCATCACCCGCATCATGACCCACATCACCCACAGGTTGATGGTCCCAACCCAGCGGAGAACCAACATCCCTCCGCAGACAAAGCTGCTGGCTGTGCTGCACCTGTTGGCCTCTGGTACCTTCCAACCAACAATTGCCAGAGTCGGAGGAGTCTCACAGCCAGCCCTATCAAAGTTCATCACACCTGTCCTGGATGCCATCATCAGCTTCATACCCCAGTACCTTCACTTCCCCACACTGCGCAGGAACAGCTGGAGACAAAGCAAGGCTTCTACGCCTTTGCTAGCTTCCCACACGTGTTGGGGGCCATTGACTGCACACATGTCCCACTTGTGCCCCCTGCGGATACTGCACACCACTACCGCAACAGAAAGCACACGCATTCCATCAATGTGCAGGCAATAGTGGACCACCGGGGAATGTTCACCAATGTCCTCACAAACTACCCAGGCAGTGTGCACGATTCCTACATCTTCCGACAGTCCATCATCAACCAGCGCTTCCAGGATGGTATCTATGGAACTGGACTGCTCGTTGGTAAGTGCCAAATCAACACACCACACACCTCAAAGCCACCATCACACAACGCACAACTGTGGGAATGCACACGTGACCAAACAACATACAACATGCCCACCTACCAGACACGACAGCACAACTCCATGGGGATCCTGGGCTTCCCCTGCACACAATACAGCTAGATCATGGCACCACAGCCACACAACAGCTGAACGTGTGGAGATGCAGAATGCAGCCATGTGCGAAGGATGCAAGTGACCCGTGAATGGGAATTTATACAATGACAAGTGAGGCGTGGATGTGCTGGACAGACATGGCTATGCAAACCACAGATATGTCCATGCAGACATCAACTGCTGGTGACTGGAGAGTAGTGAACAGTGGACGCAACCATGTCACCCCAGGCCGTGGGTCAGATCGCGGAAATGTCGCACGCTGCGTTCCCCCCTGTGTGCGTGAGCGTAGTGGGTGGGCCCGGAGTACGCCAGGCCTGCACAGGGGTGTGGACAAAAACCCCGTGGCGCAGAGCGTGGTTCACTCCCGGAAAGGCCAACGTCACTGCCAGGGCGGCGCCTCGCAGTCCGCCACGAGGCCGACGCCGTGAGCAGCGGGCCTGTGAGCCTGTCCGCCTGCTGCACCCCAGGACGCTGATACCCAGACCAGGCCTGCCCGCACCAGTGCTCCAAGGCCGCACTGCTCACCTGCCGACACAGTCGTGTGTCAAAGAGGGCCCACCACGTGCCGGTGCTAGCTCCAAGATCCATGTCCGCGACCTTGGCGGCCTCCTCAGGCCATCGCTGTCCTCCGTGACACAGGCCCCCAGGGGTCCCCATTCGTTGACATACCCCACCGCTGCAGCCCGGCTACACTGCAGTCCAGCATGTCCCACATCCTGAACTGAGTCATCATTGATCAATGGCATGGTCCATGCCAGTGTACGCAGGGGGAGGACTGAGAGGGAGATGCGTCACAGTCCGGTGGTAACACGGATCACGGTTACGGAGGAGGTCAACCAGTAGCAAGGACTGACCTGGTGCCACTAACCCTGTGCGCCGTGAGTGACCGTCAGCTTCCGGCAGGACATCATTGGTGTCTGAGCCTGTGGCCTGGGGGTTGTCATCAGCAACGGGCAGGTACAGACTTGGTGTCTGGCATGAGTCTGTGGCATTCATATCCGCCATGTTGCCGGTCACAGCTGGCATGTGCCCTCTGCATCATGCCCTGGGGGCACACCTCCCATTCTCCCCCGAGACACTCCGCGGAAGGCCCCTCTGAGACATTCGAGACCCTGCTCTGCCCTCATGACCCTATCCCAGTCTCCCGGAGGTCAGCGTCCCGTGGCGGTAGGCCCGTGTCGGCCGCTGTGCATCCGGGGCCACTAACCCTGTGCGACTCAAGTCATGCTCCCTTGTTGTTCTGACATTGCATTTCTGAGTGCCTGATGACTGTTGGAGTTGTTGCCAGCACCAGCTACTCCCTGAGGGCTGGCTTACACTCACCCCACACACAGCCAGCACAGGCGTCACTGGATCAGTGGGCCTGCCATCACATCATGCCGAACCAAGTATTGACTCTTTTCTCTCTGCACTGTCCCAGGTGATCAAGTATATGCACTCTGCCCTTGGATGATGACACCCCTCCGAGACCCGAACACACCTGCCCAGAGGCAGTACAATGCGGCCCACATACACACCAGTGGCATCATTGAACGCACATTTGGCGTGTTGAAGTCACGTTTCAGGTGCCTGGGCGTCACAGGTGGAAGGCTCCTGTACAGCCCAGACATCGTGTGGAAGATGATTGTTGCATGTTGTGTGTTGCACAACATCTGTGTACGGACCAATGCCCCATGGATCCCAGTTCCATAAGTACCGGACGATTATGGGGACGAGGGGGCAGTTGGCCCACATCCCACTGCAGCTGCGGCAGGATTGGCCCGTAGGAACACCATCATTAACAATTTCTTCTCATGAAAACGTTACATTGTGGCCGTCCCTGGCAATCATGGGACAGTCAAAATGTCCACAAGCACAGCATGTGTGAATAAAACATATTTACAGGTTACAGGTTGTACTTGTACATTGTCATGTCACAGTTTCCTGCTGTGCCAGATGTGATTTGCCATGTTGTGCACATTTGCGGCACCAGTTGTGTCCTGTGTTCTGTTGTGGAGGTGTTGCTGTTTGTACCGGGATATTGTCAATGTCGAGGTGCACTTATACTTATGTGCGTATGCTGCACGGTGGGTGATTCGCTCCTGCGGCTCTGATTTGTCTGCCACTGATCCCTTTCATACGGTGTGCCTGTCAGTTCTGTGCTTCCAGGGTGCTGAGATGTTGCAGACTTGGGTAACTTGTGCTCTTTGTCGAGTTGTGACTCTTGGGCCTGATTTGTCCGCAGATGTGTCGTTGACGTCAGGGGTTGTTTGTGCAGGTAGTTGTGTCTGAGTGTGACCTGCTCCTTTTCGGGTGTTGTCCGCACTCAGCCACCTCAGTGTCGTGCCGTGTACATTGCCATGATGATAGGACTGTAGCCAAGCTACTGGTCATGTGGTGTCTCTTGCATTGTCAATGTGGCTGACGTATGTGCATGTTCGCATGTTCGCACGTGGGCATGTGTTGGTTGTGTGACTGTTGATGTGTTGGGTGGGTGCCCTTTGGGCACAGGCTGTTCGTGGGACTACTTGGTGTTTGTGTGTGTGCTGGAGTGTTCCCGTGGCATCAGGGACATGAACCAGAGTCATTGTGGGTGTGCAGTGTGCCCTGCTTGATTGTGCATGTGTGCCATTGTGCCCATCTCCACCCGTCCCCCCACTCCCAGGTCTCTACACACCATGTTGATGTGATGTTGGGTCATGTTGGGCAGTGTCCAGATCACCAAGTCATGTCACCGTCTCCAGACTGGTGAATGTGGCTACCATCTTCTCCATGTCATTCAGCTCCTGGTGTTCTGCTGGCCCCCCTCCTCCGGGGTGCGTTGCTGCTTTCGTGTTGGCAGCGGGTTTCTGCTTGGTTTTGCCATTCACATCAGTACAGCGTCTCTTGTGCTCTTCCATTGTCCTCCTCTGCCATGCGGCGACATTCACATGGTCCGAGGTGGTGTGCCATCTTTGCCTCTTTGTTACCAATGACACGTTGGAGGTGACGTACAGTTGGTGGTGGTGTTCCGTCTCATCCGTGGTGATCATGTGGTTTTCCTGTAGACTGTACCCGGTCTTCCTCTTCCTCTTCTCATTGCCCTTCCACGTGCCCTGTATTCCTGGGTGTTCCTCCGTGGGGATTTGTGGGGTTCATGTTGTCCTCTGCAGTCGGTCAGGGTGCGTCCGTGATACTCCGCAGTTGATTTCATTTGTGGTGGCATTTTCCGTATGCTGTTCTTGTGCTTTTTCCCGCATTACGCGTGGGTTTTGCTGGCCTCTCGCTGCTTATCGCTGATTTCCTCATCGCGCTTTGGCCCATTTCATGTTTTTTCGCGTTGAGGTTTGTGTTTTTATCACGGTCGCGGTGATTGTATCGCGGACATTGACCGCATTTTCGGGGGACTATCGCATGGTACCGCCGGGTTGAGAATTCCACGTTAACACAGGGTTATTTTCCCGCGATCGGCTGCAATGTGTAAAGTTGCGTTAACATTTTTGGGAGATGTTTAGCACACGTTCTTGTGAATATACCCCTGTGTCTCCGTTTCCAGTGCAGTTTTCTTAACACATGCTTACAGCCAGACTTTAGCTATTTTACATGTATTTCCAATCTCCTTAAAAAATTAAGTATTATGAGGTGACTGTCTAAGACCATGCAATTTGTTTAGATGCGAAGCAAGAGTTAAAAATACACATTTTCTGGTTCCACATACATTACTTGGGATATAAATCACGTTTGTGCTGGAGTACCCATCCACCAAACTCTAAATCAGGCCCTATATCTAATGGTTCCAAGGATAAAACATAAATACAGGAAAACATCTTATGATGCATGTGATGTTGTGTACCCACCCCTGCAATTTGCCCACCTGGTTGAGGTTCCTGTCAGATAGCACTCTCTATGAGAATTGAGCATGTTTTTAGCACTATCAGTGTTTGCAGCTAAGCGAATGAAGGCAGAAGACAGTGAAGATTTTTCTCTGGGTCCTAGGGGTGTATGTAGTAATTGGCCAGTGTCTATGGTGGACACTGTTGTTTAACATTGCGATGGGGCGACGTTCCGCCCCAAACCACTGGCACAGCCGATACTGCCTCTGTATTGAATACCATTGTCAATTGTTTTCCGTTTTTACACATATTGCTCCAAAACTCATCCATGCATTTGTTAATTTGGAAACTGTTCAAATCCGCATGCAAGGAAATGCATTTTCCAAAGATTCTCATGTTCTAGTTGGGCCATCCGAACCTCTATACAAGAACACGTACAAGCGCAGGTTCATCAAAGCAGTTTATTAAAAACCCAATGCATTTCAGGCCACTCAGGCCTTTCGTCAGGGGTAACTGAAAATGACAATAAAACATATATTATTGTTCCATTCCTCCATGCTTTTACAAAAAGATATTATTTAATGTTGATTGTATTACTCATCTTAATCACTAACTATCATTAGATTCAGTAATACACTATGCAGCATTTCCATGAATCACTTCTTAATGTTTCTGGCAAAACTCGATCCCTTCCCTTTGCTTAGTTTCATGTAACTTCGTGTCAATCCATTTCTGACTCCCATCTCATAGACAATTTCATTTCCCCTCCCGTCATTCTCCTCCATTCATACGCCCTCCATTCAAACCCCTCATTAATTAACAACAACAAACTAATTCAATCTCACCCCCTTCCGATCTCCTCCATACTGACACCCCGCTTTCTCTCCTTTCACCGAACTCGCCCCTGTACTTCCTCCCACTCGACTCTCCCAAATCCTCATGACACATCCACACACACCCCCAGTCTCACCTTCCCATTCAACACTACCCATACCGCTTCCTTCTATCTCCCTTACACGTACCTGCTAACAAACAACCATCTTCCTCTATCTTTCACCGCCGAAATTTCCTGTCTCTTTCAACCGCCCGAATTTAAACACGACATTCAACCCTCCCATCTAAAAACCCTCCCACTTTTTCAAACCTAATATTCACCTGTGACACCTTAATTGCCCAGATCTACCGCTATACTACAACTCCCATAATACACCGAATTATTGCATGAAGCGTTTGCCATACATATTTGTGGAAATGCCCAAGTTAAAACGATATCTGTGCAAGTTAATGACTGATTCAAAGACATTAACATCATGAACAACATGTGAAAAGATCGATTTTTTTGCTCATATTTCCATGTTCGTCTGACTCCGATGTAAATAAACATTGCTAGAAGAACAGGTGGTCCGCCTTGCATGAGGATCGTCGCGTAATTTTCGAAAGATTCCTATGTTCGTGCACTGTGTTTTATGGGTGCAAACCCGGTAGGGCAAAGACTGGGAAGGTGAGACTGGGGGTGTGTGTGGATGTGTCATGAGGATTTGGGAGAGTCGAGTGGGAGGAAGTACAGGGGCGAGTTCGGTGAAAGGATAGAAAGCGGGGTGTCAGTATGGAGGAGATCGGAAGGGGGTGAGATTGAATTAGTTTGTTGTTGTTAATTAATGAGGGGTTTGAATGGAGGGCGTATGAATGGAGGAGAATGACAGGAGGGGAAATGAAATTGTCTATGAGATGGGAGTCAGAAATGGATTGACACGAAGTTACATGAAACTAAGCAAAGGGAAGGGATCGAGTTTTGCCAGAAACATTAAGAAGTGATTCATGGAAATGCTGCATAGTGTATTACTGAATCTAATGATAGTTAGTGATTAAGATGAGTAATACAATCAACATTAAATAATATCTTTTTTGTAAAAGCATGGAGGAATGGAACAATAATATATGTTTTATTGTCATTTTCAGTTACCCCTGACGAAAGGCCTGAGTGGCCTGAAATGCATTGGGTTTTTAATAAACTGCTTTGATGAACCTGCGCTTGTACGTGTTCTTGTATAGAGGTTCGGATGGCCCAACTAGAACATGAGAATCTTTGGAAAATGCATTTCCTTGCATGCGGATTTGAACAGTTTCCAAATTAACAAATGCATGGATGAGTTTTGGAGCAATATGTGTAAAAACGGAAAACAATTGACAATGGTATTCAATACAGAGGCAGTATCGGCTGTGCCAGTGGTTTGGGGCGGAACGTCGCCCCATCGCAATGTTGACTAGTTTAAACGTGCAGTTTGGGCTAGGCACGTTCCCACTGAGCACGCAACGTTGTATATGGAAGTTCAAATTATGGAATTAAAATACAAGAGAGGTGTGCAACCCGCATTTATGTGAGGATACTGTTGTTTACCATTGGTGACTGTTTGGTCTAAGATACTATTTAATTCCAATTCAGCAACCAAGTTAGTCCTTTTTTACATTTGACTCTTGGTGGGTAGCAAGAGTGAGCAGACAATGCTAATTTCACAAGGCGATAGAGTGATTGTAACTAAGATGCAGTATGATGTAATAATCAAGCTTGATAAACTGAATATCTGGTCCAGACAATATCTTTTAAAGAGACTATAGGTCTGATTTAAGGGAGAGTTTTATGGAATCAAACCCCAAAGATACACTCAGTGAGTTATGGACCAATAAACATCTTCTAAGGGCACCCCACACACAAAGTGTTCCTATACATGCAAAGTGTCCTGCTAAGTGACGATGAAAAGTTTGCCACCCTACTTACCCTCCCATAATCAAGGTAACCTTTCACAAAACAAAAGTCTAACCCAATGCTTAATTTGAGGCGGTGGTTTCAGGTTTACGGCACCAGCACTTAATTTTCAACCCGGCACTAATGACAGCTGTCACATGGTGTCGCTGTTTGTGCAATTAAAGATGAGCCGTACAACAGTTGTTTATTAATTCAATATACATTAAAAAGAATTAATACCAGCCGCCCAAGCCATTCTTACAGCTTTGGGGGCCTCGAACAGTCTAAAACGTCACACTTGTAGCAGTGTGATGGTTAGTAGTTGTGTAGGTGCTGTCATTGGCAATGCTGGCAGGGGCAATGGGTGGTGCAAGCTGTGGTGGCCACCTGACGGGTGCCCCAGGACTTATTTTTTTCTTAAAAATAAGCACTGGAACCAGGGTCTGCTTTCTAGGGTACTAAACTCAGAAATGTTACGGTAAAATGCACTGAAATAAACACAAACCCAGGGTCTTCTGAATCCTTGAGGCATTTATTCGATTTCATTCAAATTTCTCTTCCAGTTTTACACAATGACCAGAAATCTCCTTACTGGTACAACTTAGACAAGACCATCTCAATGGGCTCCTGTACTCCTCCTTCTCATCAGCCCTGAGTCTCCCGCGAAAGTCAAGCAAGGGGGGTATTATTTCTTTCAGCAAAATTTCTATGTCGGGTACTCACAGCATTTGTTTCCATTCAACGTGCTTCCATGGTTCCAGTGCTGGTTCATTCATTCTACTACATTGCGGTAACAGTATTTACCTATGCAATTGTACCAAAGTATTACAATTACAGTTGGTCCAGAATGCAGCAGAAAGACTAATTACTGGTACTAGGAAATGGGGGCACTTTTCTCAACTCTTTATCAACTCAACTGGCTTCCCATAAAAAAGTGTAATGTTTAAATACTTCACTCTTGTTCATAAAGCCATTCACTCTACTTCTTCTCTACATTTCTCCCCTCTAAATTCAGACGATGCCTCCCGTCTTGCTACCTCAGGTCAGCCTTTCTTAATCTTCTCCAGTTCTCTTTCTACAGTAAAGCCAAAGCCTGAGAAAGAGCTTTCTCGTTGGCTGCTGCTAAACTCTCGAACTCTTTTACTCTTCCTCTGTGCTCCCAGTCTTCATTGTCTCTTTTCAGGAAGCAATTGAAGACCAGGCTTTTTCCATAGTGGTCTTACAGACACATTTCAAATTAATCTTTGTTAAAGTCCCTAGTTCCATGAATCTCTGGTGCAGTGGCGGGCGCACAAACAAAGGTTGGTAGGGCAGGTGGAGGGAACACGTGAGGGGGAGCGCGGAGGGGGTGCATGGAGGGTGTAATAATAATATATATATAATTTTAAATAACTTACCTGAAGCCGCTGGCTGCCTCCTGTCCTCTTCCTGGTCCCAGCAGCCCCTGGGACAGACTCCCATCCCATCCAGACTCCCATCCAATCCCCGTGCTGCAGAGCAGCGCAGTGATTGGCCTGAGCGGGCTGTGAAGACGCTCCGCTCAGACCAGGGAGTCTGTGGGGTTTCTCCAGCCTGGCTGTTCAATGCAGCCGGGCTGGAGAAACCTAAGTGCGCATGTGTGTTTTGGCCGGCCTGAGACGGCCAGCCACACACATATGCGCACTAAGGGAGTGCACATAGCACTCCTCCCCCTGCCAATGCCTCAGACTCGCCCCTCCCTACATCACTGGCTCAGAGCCACCAAATGAAAAATAAAACGATGCTAGAACGTCGTTTTATTTTTCATTTGCTGGCTCTGTGCCAGGCAGTGGGACGACGCTCCTCTACCATTGCGGAGGACCCGCCACTGCTCTGGTGACTGTGCGCTTTAGGAATTACTCTACAAATACAAACACAGGACAAAGGCAGCCAGGATATAGCAATTTTGCGTTCTCAAAAAAAAAATACCAAATTGGCACTTCTGTACAAATCTCACATTTTTTACAAAAGCCCTGATGGGCAGTTACATTAATTTTTGAAAAACCTTGATCAGGAAATTACTTTGTTTCTCACAACCTCCCACAGCATGGGGTTCATAGTAGACCCTTGCGTGATTTTCCATTATGCTCACCTTATTTAAGTAAATTACACAATTACAACAACTAGATGAAATTTTGGAAATTACATCAGCGTAAAACTTTTCGACATTTTTATTTGCTGCGGAGGACGAGTGCAGAAAATGTTGTGTTGGAAATATGATTGAGCAGAAAGTAGGTTACGAGAGACTTTTCGCCGTGAACCAGTACCCTTGGCAGCAACTTGAGTGACCTATGAACACAAAGTATTCTCTGCTATTCAAGTGAATGTTGTATAATGTATGCCTAATTTCACATAATTGTACTGACATTTTAATGTACATTACTGCATTTTGCAGTGCCTTAGTATAAAAGCCCCAACTACTGGCCACAAATGTGTGGCGGAAGGAAAGTCTTGAATCAGGTGTTTATCTTTAGCCATATTCTAACTCATTTCTTATTTTTCCTTAGCATTTATTACTGCCTTTCTGTCGTTTCCAGATGCTCTAGTGAACAAGGGTTGCAAATAACCTACTGAATACTAAGTAATTGCAAAATTTACGATGAGATTAAAAGTTTGGAAATTTCTGATGAAGATACCCTGGGGGGAAAAAAACATAAATAAATTTAAAGCCAGTTAGAAACAGCCCAGTTGAAAATACAATTTTGAAACTTAGGGGCTGATTTCGATGTCGGATGGACATGAGTCTGTCCGACATCGATTGGGTACTGGGACCGACCAACCTCCTGTGGGCGGTCCCAATCCAGCAATTAGGATGCGACCGAACACTGTTCGGTTGCAGTCCTATTCTTTACAATGGGAGCATGCATTCCGGCCGGAATGCATGCTCTCATTGTAAAGAGCTGAGCTGCAGTTCATCCCTGCATCCGTGGTAGGCACCTCAAGATGCCTGCCACGGGGTGCAGGGATCAACAGGGGGGCACCATAGGTGCCCCCTCGCCACCATCCGGTGGACTTGCACCCATGGGGGCCCTGCTGGGTGCCCCCAAAGTCGACTTCCAACAACCTTTCTGTGTCGAAAATGCCTGCACAGAAAGGCTGTCGGAATCCAACATTGTAATCCCTCGGGGTAAAGAGCCACCCTTGGGATTACAGGAGGCTTTCCGAATGGCAGAGGGGCTCGCCGAGCCCGTGGGAAGCCATCCGGAAATCCAGTTTGGATTCATTTCCGACCGACTCCATCCAAATGGGTGAGTCGAAAATGAATCCAAACTGCTGATTACGATGCCGTAAGAACCGCTCCGACCAAGGATTGGAGCCGTTTCCTATGGCATCGTAATCGGCCCCATAATGTTGAATCTTTATAGGAAGCAAAATTAACCCATAAAATTAGGTAAGAAGATTCATGACAAAGATTTGCTCGTTCAGCACCTTTTAGAACGTGTAGCTTTTCTCGCAGTAGAAAATAAAGAATTGTAAGATAAAATGGGCTACTTAAAATAAATACAGCCGCAAACTGGCATAGAAAGCCAAAATCCCGACATAACCTAGGATTTTCCAGAAAGTACATCATTGAGCATCCTCAGAGGAGAACAGACTGCGCCTTGCATCTGCAGCTTCAGCAGCAGAAGAACTGAAACATCAAGATTCTAGCGGAAATTGCTTATCCCATATTTGTGAGTTGGTCAATTATTTACGAAAAGCATTGTTAGGAATGGGGGTCTCTAGTTGGCAGAGGTAGGTACCTTTGTCCAAATAGGGACCTTGCTTCTAGTCAGGGTAAGGAGGATACACACTTTAGATAACCCCTGCTCATCCCCTTGGTAGCTTGGCACGAGCAGACAGGCTTATTCCAAAGGCAATGTGTAAAGTATTTGTACCAACACTCACAGTAACACAGTGAAAACACCACAAAAGGACACCACACCAGTTTAGAAAAATAAAATATCTTTATCTAAACTAAACAAGACCAAAACGACAAAAATCCAACATACACCGTTAAAAATATGACTTTAAAAAGGTTTCAAGAACTTGTACCATAGAAAACTAAGGATGTGTGACTTTTCACCAAAGTACCTGTAGTTGCGTCAAAGTTCACCAACCAAACAGCCGCAGCGTCGGAAAACAAAGAGATGCGACACTCCTGAGACCCTGAGGAGGTGATGCGACAGTCCCGCTGCACGCAGAGGAAGGTTTGCGTCGATTCCGGTCTGTATGGGGAGTGATGCGTCGATTCTTCGTGCCGGTTCCGGTCCGCAGGTGATGCGTCGGGAAAGCGTGCCGGAAAGGTACGATGCGTGGATCTTCGGGATGAGTCTGCGATCGATGCGGCGACGTTGCACTGCGCTACGTCGGTCCTCTTCAGCCACGATCCCTCGATGTGTTGATTCTTGCAGCGATGACAGGCGCTGTGACGGTTTTCGCAGCGGCGCGGTGATGCATGGAAATTCTTCACGCGATGTGAAGATGCACCGGAAAAACAGCCGCAAGAAGAGCGATGCGTCGGTTTCTGTAGTTCTTTGAGTTTCTTCTCTCTTCCAGGTCCCAAACAGCAGCAACAACCTCCAGAGGCCCAAAACTGGCGCAGGCACCTCAAGGCAGGTCATAACTCACAACAGCAGAGTTCAGAAGAACTGGGGGTGAAGTCTGTGTGTCCCTGAGACTTCTGAACAGGAGGCCAGCTCACTTCAGGCCCTTGGAGATCTCCTTCAAGCAGGGGACACAGCACACAGCAAAGTCCTTCTCCTTTCCTTGGCAGAATCAGCAACTGCAGGCCAACCCCAGACACACAGCAAGGGCAGTACTTCTCCTCAGTCTCTCCAGCTCTTCTCCTTGGCAAAGGTTCCTCTTGAATTCCAGGGATGATCTAAAGTTCAGGGGTTTTAGGTCTAATGCTTATACCCCAAAATATCTTTGTTCTCTTTGTGCAAGGGGCTCAGAGCCCAGTTCAAACCAGTTCTGGGGGGTACTCTGCAAGTGCACAACAACCTCCTTTGTCAGTGTGAGGCTTGGCTCCAGACACACCGCAGTGGGGTGGAGCCAGCATTGTGGAAGGCAGGCACAGCCCTATTCAGGTACAGGTGCTACTCCTCCCACCACTCCAAATGCAGATCAGGCCTATTCAGCCAAGTGCTGACTCATCCAGACTCCTGGAACCACTGCACCTCCCCAGCCCCTGTCACTCCAAAGCCAGACAGTCAATCCACAAACATGCAGAGGCACACAGGAAGGTTGAACAAGAAAATAGCCACTTTCTAAAAGTGGTATTTTCAAACACACAATTTAAAAACCATCTTTACTAAAAGACGTGTTATTAAATCCTGAGTTCAGGGATACCAAACTCCATTTTCTTATCTTACTCCTTTGGGACGATATGCTTGTAAAATGTTACAAAGCATTCCCCATTCTGTCCTATGGGCAAGATAGCCTTTCAATAGTGAAAAACGAAATTGGCAGTATTTCACTATCAGGACATGTTACACACACCAGTACATGTCCTACCTTTCACATACACTGCACCCTGCCCAGGGGGTACCTTGGGCCTACCATAGGGGTGTCCTATGTGCAAGGAAAGGGAAGGGTAGGGCCTGGCAAGTGGGTGCACTTGCCAAGTCGACATGGCAATTAACAAACTGCGCACAGGCACTCCGGTGGCAGGCCTGAGACCTCTTTTCAGGGCTACTCATGTGGTCGGCACAATCAGTGCTGCAAGCCCACTAGTATCATTTGAGTTACCAGCTCTGGCACACTCAGTGCACTTTACTAGGGTCTTACTGGTAAAACAAATATGCCAATCAGGGAGAACCAATCACAATATCAATTTACACAGGGAGCACTTGCACTTTGACACTGATCAGTAGTGGCAAAGTGCCCAAAGCAGCTAAGCCAGCAAAAACGAAATCCAGCACAGCATCAAAAACACAGGAGGTAGAGGCAAAAAGTCAGGGAAAACCACGCCAAGAATGCCAGGTCTAATAAGCATGGAGAAACCTAACAAAAATACCTACTCCAATGCATTCCTTAAAGGAGAGGCTAAGTTCTAGTTTTCTGCATCCTGCTGTCAGCTGACACTGGGGACGGGTCAGTGTACGGAGAGGAGTGGGGCAGGACTCCATATCCCACAAGCCCTACAGCAAGGAAGCAGGGCCCTTGATTCACGCTGGTCGGGTGCTACAAAAAGTGGACTCCCTTCCCACAGCGCTGAACGTGCCAGTTGATGGGTTGCAGTGGGGCAGGACTCCAAATCCCACAAGCCTGCAACAAAGAGGCAGGGCCCTTGATTTGCGCCGATCGGGCGCTACAAAAAGCAGACTCCCTGCCCGTGGCATTGGACACGCCAGTTGACGGAGAGGAGTGGGGCAGGACTCCATATCCTACAAGCCCTGCAGCAAGGACGCGGGGCCCTTGATTCGCACCGGTCGGGTGCTACAAAAAGCAGACTCCCTTCACATCACTGGGGATGCACCCAAGCGCGTGCCTGGGCGAAGACCAAGCCAAGAGCGGGCCCGTCTGCGAACATCAACCTCCGCAGCTGATCGAGGCTGGGCTGGGCATCTGCTCTTGGCCCTTCAGTTTTGCATGAGGTCCCTGATTTTGTGACTGCTATATAAGGGTTTCTGAGTTTTAATAGGGAAGAGGAAAGTGATGGCCTCATCCAAGCTGGGTTAGGATCGCGCCTCTAGCTCATTAATCACTAACTAAAATAGAATGTGTGGAGGAAAGACTGGGGGTTGTCCAGAAAGCTCTGTCACAACCATTGTTACAACCTGTGGACATAGCCTCATCAAAGGATAACCCACATCACATTGAAACGAGAAAAAATTCCCAACCTCTGCATTTTTAATGGAGATTTATTGATCACTACTGAATCTACATCACCTAGTGCTACTTCCACTGTTTTTGATTTGGAGGGTGCCCCCCCCCCTCCCAAAAAGAAAAGAAGTACTTCACAGAGAGTGAATAGTTGCAGAGCACATATAAACTCCACCACGAAGTACCTTATCTCTGATTGTGGAGAGTGTGTGGGTCCCCTTTCTAACAGATAAGCTAGAAGATGGTTTACAACTTAACGATAAAGTCACACACTGCCTTGGAAAAGCTCTGGGAAACTGTTAAAACAGGAGTCTGTATAACAACATTATCGCTGTGATAAGAGTTTCATGGGTGGGAAACAGTCCAAAAAGGGAGAAGGGGGTTTGTATTGTCATCAATTTCAGGGACCTACAAGTGGTTGGCTTCCTGTTATATAGGTTGAATTGCCCCGGCTCTGTAATAGATGCTACCCCTCTAGGTTTTTTCTATAAACAACATGTCTTTGCAAGTCCTGACACCGTTCCTGTACCCAGTTCAAACTTAAGGGTCACTCAGGTTGAAACTCATAGCAGGGTTTGCTCTCTTGAGTCTCTAGAACAGCTATAATGACTTAGAAACTCTTGCTGTGGAGATAGTACACGCACAATTGTTCCCGAACCTTGCCTTTCTTTGGGTGCCCCAGTTCACAAGGTGACCATAAGTGGCGGTTCTGCTGCCGAAGTCAGTGATGTCCCATTACTTCAGTGGTTTTGAATCTTGGTCAATCGAATTTTAGCTTAGAAGGTCACACTCTAAAAATAGAATCTACTTCTATCTACCCTGAGAATCTTTTTAATACCACCTCGCGTGCCGCCACCTGATAGGACTGTACGTTCATACCCCAGAATGTGGCTGAGTCAGATGATTGAGAGGTCAATTTTTCTCATAATAATTTTAACCAACAGAACAATGAAATTCCTAAATTTTTGGACATTGCCCTCAGCAACGCACTTTATAACCTAGTGGGGGGCCCGATAATAATTTGGGAGGGGGATTTCAACACTAGAACTTGCCCCAGCTCTCGTGACGCAGTTTGTGGCACTGTTGAGTGTACTGACAGCATGAACTATTTGCACTTTATTCACACTCCTTGCGATGAGATTTTTAACAAGATTTTAACGAGCTTTGATCTCGTACTTGCTCTGAACCTGCTCTCAGTTAGGGACCAAAAACAAGTTACTTTTACAGGGAAGGGCAGGATGATAGATTGTATCATTATTTCGGAACTCTTAGTACACTTACTTAAAGATTTAACCATCCTGCACAATGTTCTAAGTGATCATAACAAAATCACCCTATGTTCACAACTCCAAACTGGTGTGTATATCCACCATCAGATACCTTGGGATTCCTTTTAATGATAAAATCTCTTGGTTACCCTTAATGAAAGTTAGAAAGCACAACTGGGACAGTCTGTGGCAGCAATTTTTAGGTTCTCTGCTAAGCTGGGCTCCAGTCCCATAGATGTGATGACTAACATTTCTAGGGCCAAGTCCCTCACGGTAGCTACCTTTGGAGCAGGTATTTGGGGTATACGCGGAAGTTCAAATCTACAGATAACTGAAAACAAATTAGTGAGAAAACTGTTATCTGTCCCACCGGTCACCTCACTATATGTATGTCACTCAGAGATAGGGCTAACTTATTTAGAGGATTATATGAAATTGAGCCCTTTGATGCCCTGGCTCTCTGTATGGTCTAAACCAGAAACCTCATGTAATCGATCTGTAATTTCTGATTGCATGAAACACAATAAAGTTGATAACATTCCTTGCTTGATGAACATCAAAAATCAACTTGCTTTAATTGGTAAAACAGAACTCTTTGAGAATCCAGAGAATATTAACTCCTCTACCAAAATGTCTGTTAAGCATGGCCATCTTGCCTTTCTAAAAAATAAATAAGGATGTGCCAGAGTGTACTGAGCAGAGAATGACAGCCTACCAGTTACTCTCAACTACAGACCATATAGAGCCCTATCTCTAGCTTGTTCCTACCCATTGCTACCGTTTTTATTTGGTGAGATTCTATTTTAATACATCTAATTTATTTGTCTCCTATCCCACAGTGGTGCATAGAGATTCAGATCTAATACCGTGTCCCTGCGACTTAGTTTTCTCTTAGTCGATGCTCCATTTTATGTTTGTCTGCAAACTATATACAGTGCCAATGAAGTCGTTTTTACTGCCCTTATTAAAGATTCTTAACATTCAAAAATAGACCCACATTTTTGCACTTCCAACTTCTGCTAATTGAACTAACTTGTATAGTGGTCCATAAGTATATATAGGCTGCAGTTAGATTAAGAAATTTGGTTGGCTAACGATTTTCCATCCTTGTCTGTTCTGGACCAAACTCGTTACAAATTACTTTACATTCTGCACTTTATATTACTCTTTGGGAAATCTGATATTGTCTTTGTTAGATTACTCCCCTAGCTGTCTACACGCACGTATTTTAATTTGCAGTGAGAAGGAAGCTATGATCTTCTTAATGAGCAAATTGCTTCCATAACCAACAGCAGACCGAACACGTCAATGGGCTAATTAGAGATTGTTCCAATAATCCTTCGATTTATATAATCTGCTCTCTCCAGAAGATTACACAAATGCAACTGAACAGACCTTTCCAATTTATAGAAGAGAAACTTTCTGATCAATCAGCCACAATCATATTCCTTGATATAGCTCTATAATTTATATTTATATGTACGTTCCGCTGGACTAAATGTCATATGATATTCTCTTTTAGGACATATATTATTTTTAAAATTTCATAGGATGTACTCTGTTAGGACATGTATTATTGTAAAGTACAAATGATTTCCCTTAGAAGTTCATAAGTATGCTCTGTAGTTTGTTTAAAGGACTCATCTAACTAACTGTCGCAATGATAATGCTATAGAATTGTGAAGCGCTCTGACACCCAATTGGGTCATGTTCGCGCTATATACAACACTGAATAAATAAATAAATATAGTGACTCATTGTATTCATTTTTAACTATGTGTTTCAATCTTTTCTGATTTACTGTATCATTTTTTAACTATGTGTTTTTGTCTTCTTGATGTACTTGTATGGCTTAAAATAGACGAAAATAGACAACCTGATGATGATGATGACATATGGCACTACCACATAAGGTAATCAAAGCCGGCAATAAATATCAACATTTTTCATTAAATGTTTACTGAACCCCATGCCTGAAGATCTTTCTGCTCTCCTGTGCGTGCTCTCTCTGATTAAGGTTTGTTACATTCAATAAGACTACTACAATTGCGTATGGAATTGTTTAAATACTTAACCGGAGGTAGCATGTAATGTACCAATCTTAGAGCATCTCCTGGAGTCGCACTCATGACCTGCAGAATAGATCACTGTGGCAAGTGTTAACTAACTGAGCATGTCTTGTCAGGTCACGGGCATGCGCACTGAGAACGTTTTCTCTGAGAAAGCACAGATTATCCACATTTCCATACCCATAACAAAGTGCCGAAAGATGCTGGAAAAAGCGCAATTATTGGTCACAAAATGTATATCTTTGGTGTCACAAAATGAGCTAATCCATTCCACCATATCCTCATGTTTTCTCTGGATAAAAAACCGCAGTTCTCAATAGTCATAATCTGAATGCCACAGCAGGTGGCAGCACTGCACTGCTTTTGTGAGACTGCATCAAATTAAAGGTCGTGCTTGTTGTACTTAATATACTTACTTACTTGCTTATCAATTTCCATCAAGCCAACTTTTTAAATGTCCTTAATTTGACTGAGTGTAGAATTATAATGCTTTTTATTTCATTCAGCTTTTACGATCTTGTCGCGATTCTCCCTTTGCTTAGTGCAAACGTTTTTATCATATTGTAGAAACAAGCATATTTATTCAGTTTTTTTACTTTCTAGTGGCAATTATAACACATGGAGTTGGTGTTTAAATAAATGTGTTTTCTGCTGGTGGAATTGCAAAAGACGTTTGAACGGGTGGATTTACGAACGGTATTGTGAGACAGCGTATAGGAAGGGACAAAGTGGCTGGAGAGTTGAATGGTTTTGATAACACCGGTGTTATGGGGAGAGACATTTTTTAATGTCAATCGCCGTCATCCTGTTCAAAGAGAGTGAGTGGTGCTTTTGGACTGTACCAGCTCAGAAGCGGTAATAGTGGTTCATTGTTTTCTTACACCCAGTTCTCATTTGTTAACTTCATTCTGAAAATGTGCAAGCTACATTCATAGACTGATCGATTCTATGTAAAGCTTTCCTGCTAATTTCACAAATGAGAATGGTACATCTAAAATAATATGATTCCCCTGGTTGCAAAATCCTGGGTAGTCTAGAGTAGAGGGACCAGATATTGAGATGCAAAAACCGCGACAGGCCAGACATAAAAGTAGGACTAGAGTCTTTAGTCCTACTGGCCTCTCCCGGTTTTTGTGTAGCCATGTGTGTGTGTATGGGTATGTATGTATGTATATATATATATATATATATATATATATATGATCTACTGGCGGTCGCCAGTAGATAGTTATAGTTAGGACCACGTTTCCATAGGAAAAGCATTTTTGATGTGCTTATAACTTTGGCGTCGTTTGATGAATCTTTACGAAATTTTCCAAAAGTTCCTCTTTTCAGGTCAGCTCCTATCCTGAAAGTTTCGGGGATTCGTCAAGGGGGCTAAGAAAAAGGGGGTCCCAAAGCGTGTTTTCTCCATGCAATTTCCATAGGAAACTTTAGACAAGGCTACAGGTCAAACTGCTGAACGGAATTACGCCAAATTTGGCAGGGAGAAAGGTCTTGGTCCAGAAAGCACGCTTTTGTTTAAATGGGGTAAATCCGTTCAGTAGTTTTTGAAAAAATATCAAATTTTCCAGATATCGATATTTGAGAATTCTGACATCTGATTGGCTGAGGCGTTACGAGCACGAGCTTGCGGCTCATTGGCTGCGAACTGTTAAAAACTAGGATGTGTTGGCAGCCATTTTGTGATTCAGTCCGTCAGCTCGCATCTCTCCCTCTACAAGGCATCGGGTCCGTAGTTCTACCTCTGCGAGGCAACACTAAAAATAGATACCCCTTTCACGGTCCCTCTCCCCACATCACCAGCTCGCAGCTATGCCTTTAGAAGCCAGTCCATCGGCTCACAGCTCTGCGACTGCGAGCTGTCAGCCATTTTGTGACTCAGTCCGTCAGCTCGCATCTCTCCCTTTAAAAGCCATCGGGTCCGTAGTTCTACCTCTGCGAGGCAATACTGAAAATATCCCGCAGGTCTGTCTGTGCGAGATACCTCTTTTACGCTCCCTCTCCTCACATATCCAGCTTGCGGCTATGCCTTTAGAAGCCAGTCCGTCGGCTCGCAGCTCTGTGTCTGCGAGCCGTCGGGCCCGCAGCTCTACCTCTGCGAGCCAACTCGTTAGCTCGTAGCTGTGTCTGTGCTAGCAGGCCCGTCGGCCCGTTACTGTCCCTCTGCGAGTCAGCCCGTCGGGTCGCAGCTCGGGCCCGCAGCTGTATCTCTGAGAGCCAGCCCGTTAGCTCGTAGCTGTGTCTCTGGTAGCAGGCTCGTCGGCCCGTTACTCTCCCTCTGCGAGTCAGCCCATCGGGTCGCAGCTCGGCGGGCCCGCAGCTGTATCTCTGCGAGCCAGCCCGTTAGCTCGTATCTGTGTCTCTGCTAGCGGGCCTGTTGGCCCGTTGGTCTCCCTCTGTGAGTCAGAAAAAACTTTGAAATTCACTGAAAAAAACATAGGTTTTACAGACGTTATAGTTAGAAATTAGCATTTAAAAAACCTTTGAAATTCACTGAAAAAAACATAGGTTTTACCGACGTTATAGTTAGAAATTAGCATTTAAAAAACCTTTGAAATTCACTGAAAAAACCATAGGTTTCAGGGACGTTATAGTTAGCTGGACATTTCACTCGTACAAAACCATAGAAATTCCACCGTTATAGTTAGTTCAGCTAACTATAACTTGCGCACCCGCAATGCACTGCTCATGACGTCACATATTACATCATTCATGACATGGTCAGTGACATCACTGATGACATCACTGATGACATCTCCCCAGGGCACTAAATAATAAAATGTGGGGGTCCGTTCAGGACCCCCGAGCCCCGGGGACCACCACCTCCCCGGGGCTGTGCACAGGATTGGAGGGGCCGCGCAGCCCCCTCCTGGAGCCTGTGGTGGCCCTGGGGACCGCCACCCCCAGGGCCGGCTCCTGCAGTGTCCCGGGGTGCCTACCCCTGGACACTGCTGTTTGCAATCACAGGACGAGAGCCTCGCGGCTCCCTTCCTGTGATTGCAAACTGCTGCTTCATTGAAGCGAGAGCAGGAAACCTGCTCTCGCTTCAATGAAGCAAGCAGAATTGCCTTTCCATAAGGGAGCTGCATGTCAGCAGCTCCTTATGGAAAAGCAAGCCGGCTCCCGCAGGACGCGGGGAGCCGGCGGGACTGTGCAGGGATTGGGGACCTCCCCACGGTCCCCAATGAGTGGCCAGGCCCGGGGGATGGGGTCCCCGGGCCATTAGTGGCCCGGGAGGGGGGCCACGTGGGCCCCCTCCCCAAAATTTAATTTAAAAAAAATTAAAAAATACAAAGGCCGGCCCCGGGGGATTGGGTCCCCGGGGCCTAAGGAGGCCTGAGGAGGGGGGCAACGCAGCCCCCTCCATGAAAATTAATTTAAAAAAGGTGGCAATTACCCGGGGGATGGGGTCCCCGGGCCAAAATTGGCCACGGGAGGGAGCCCACGCGGTCCCCTTCCCGTTGCTTTTTAAAAAAATAAAAGGGGTCAGGCCCTGGGGATGGGGTCCCCAGGGCCCAAAATAATTAAAAGAAGGGGGCAACACAGCCCCTTTAAAAAAAAATCCGGCATCGCGCCGGAGGCCACGCCCCTCCTTGGCAGCACTCTGCAAACGCGCCCCTGGCGCGTTTGCAAAGGGGGAATGAATTCCCCTTGAATACTGGGGGTCCCTGGGAGCCAACTAGCCCACCAGGAACCTCAGTATGCGCCATGGGGCTGGGTTGCAGAGAGGTGGTCCAGGCCACGCCCCTTTACACCTCTCTGCAACGCAGCTCTGTGGCGCTTACTGGAGGTACCTGGTGGGATAGTTTAAGATGGGAATTAAATCCCTTCAATCCTGAGGGTCCTGGGGCCAACTAGCCCACCAGGTCGTCCAGAAAGCGCCACAGAGCTGCGTTGCAGAGAGGCGTAAAAAGGGGCGTGGCCTCTGAACACCTCTCTGCAACGCAGCTCCTGGCGCATACTGGAGGTACAGGGTGGGCTAGTTGGACCTCAGGGACCCTCATGATTCAAGGGACTTAATACCCCAACTTAAAATGCGCCACGGGCGCGTTGCACAGTGGTGAAGGAAGGGGCAGGGCTTCAGGTGACATGTGTGCAAACAGGCCCCGTGGCGCGTTTTAAGATGGGGAATTAAATCCCCTTCAATCCTGAGGGTCCCTGGGGGCCAACTAGCCCACCAGGTACGTCCAGAAAGCGCCACAGAGCTGCGTTGCAGAGAGGTGCAAAAAGGGGCGTGGCCTCTGAACACCTCTCTGGGCTAGTTGGCCCCTAGGGACCCTCGGGATTGAGGAGGAATTAATTCTCCAACTTAAAACGTGCCACAGGGCGTGTTTGCAGACATGTCACCTCAGGCCCCACCCCCTTCCTTCACCATTGTGCAAATATTCCTCTAAAATCAGCCGAACTACGAATTCCAATTTCCCACCTATTATCAGGAGAGACCTCAGTGCTGCATCTTTGAGCCCAGTACTGATCCTGAAAAGTAATTTTAACCGTACTTACCAGTAACTTGAATTTCCTTCCGTAGGCTAACATTGACTGGTTTCACTTGGAAATTCTTCTAAGTGTCGATTTTTGAAACTTACAAATATTCCTCTAAAATCAGCAGAACTACGAATTCCGATTTACTCACCTGTTATCAGGAGAGACCTGATATTAGGGTGTGTGAAGATGCATGAAATTTTCACATGGATGATGTCATCAGTGATGTCATCAGTGATGTCATTTGAGATGTGATCAGTGATGTCATCAGTGATGTCACTGACCATGTCATGAGTGATGTAATATGTGACGTCATCAGCAGTGCATTGCGGGGGCGCGAGTTATAGTTAGCTGAACTAACTATAACGTGGGAATTTCACAGGTTTTGTACGAGTGCAATGTCCAACTAACTATAACTGTCCCTAAAATCTATGGTTTTTTCAGTGAATTTCTAAGGTTTTTTAAATGCTAATTTCTAACTATAATGTGCCTGAAACCTATGGTTTTTCAGTGAATTTCAAAGGTTTTTTAAATGCTAATTTCTAACTATAACGTGCCTCAAACCTATGGTTTTTCAGTGAATTTCAAAGGTTTTTAAATGCTAATTCCTAACTATAACATGTCTGAAACCTATGGCTTTTTTCAGTGAATTTCAAAGGTTTTGTAAATGACAATTTTAAAATGTATTAATTGTTATATTTATTTTTTTGATACTGATCTACTACATTTTTTAAACTATTTATTTTTACATATTTTATTTTTAAATTACATTGTAATTACATTATACATTACATTACAAAATGTACTTTCTCAGAATGAATTACTTTAGTTTAAATACTTTGCAAATAGGCAATAGACTTTTAAGTACAGTAGTTACAGTTGTTGCAATGGGCAACACAATTTCAAACACAATGCAACATTGAGCTCAATGAGAATTTCTAGTTAAATGCAATTAGTTACTTTATGGATTACTTTTCTAACCACAGGACTGGATCCTAGATTCAGTCCTGGGACATCTCCTGTAAACAGGTGAGTAAAAGTGTTTTGGTTACAGTAGTGATTTTTAAGGAATATTATTGTATTTTAAAAGTTGACACAGAAACTTTTTCACATAGAATCACCAATGTTATCCTATGGGAGGAAATTCACTTAGCAGGTAAGTAGTGTTATCGTTACTTTTTCTTACTCAGTGGTGGATCCTGGATCCAGCACTGGTGCATCTCCTGTAAACAGTTGAAAGAATGCGTTTAAGTCATACAGGCGATTTTTAAGGAATATTTGTAGTTTGTGAAAATAGACACTTAGAAACTTTTCTGGTGAAAACCAGACAATGGATTCCTATGGAAGGAAAAACAAGTTACTGGTAAGTACGGTTAGAATTACTTTTCAGGGTCAGTGCTGGGCTAAAAGATGCAAAACACACAAGATGATGGACGGAATGCTGCACAATGGCAAACATTCACCCCCAGTCACAGATCTGGGTTTAATCCATCATTATTTTGCTTCACCACGCCACCCCAGTTCAGACATAGCCATATGCAAATCAGTCTTGACCCTGTGCCTCATGGGAACAGTCCAGACCGAACTGCCAAGCCAAGTCTTCCCTGGACCGGAATCAAGCATCCTAGGACCGGTTTCAGGCTATCAGCCTTCATCAGCCAGGATAGCTTGACTCCAGTGGCGTAGTGAGCACGGGACCCACGTCTGGGCATACCCTTCCCACTTAGGGCGAAATGCAAAACACACAAGATGATGGACGGAATGCTGCACAATGGCAAACATTCACCCCCAGTCACAGATCTGGGTTTAATCCATCATTATTTTGCTTCACCACGCCACCCCAGTTCAGACATAGCCATATGCAAATCAGTCTTGACCCTGTGCCTCATGGGAACAGTCCAGACCGAACTGCCGAGCCAAGTCTTCCCTGGACCGGAATCAAGCATCCTAGGACCGGTTTCAGGCTATCAGCCTTCATCAGCCAGGATAGCTTGACTCCAGTGGCGTAGTGAGCACGGGACCCACGTCTGGGCATACCCTTCCCACTTAGGGCGAAATGCAAAACACACAAGATGATGGACGGAATGCTGCACAATGGCAAACATTCACCCCCAGTCACAGATCTGGGTTTAATCCATCATTATTTTGCTTCACCACGCCACCCCAGTTCAGACATAGCCATATGCAAATCAGTCTTGACCCTGTGCCTCATGGGAACAGTCCAGACCGAACTGCCAAGCCAAGTCTTCCCTGGACCGGAATCAAGCATCCTAGGACCGGTTTCAGGCTATCAGCCTTCATCAGCCAGGATAGCTTGACTCCAGTGGCGTAGTGAGCACGGGACCCACGTCTGGGCATACCCTTCCCACTTAGGGCGAAATGCAAAACACACAAGATGATGGACGGAATGCTGCACAATGGCAAACATTCACCCCCAGTCACAGATCTGGGTTTAATCCATCATTATTTTGCTTCACCACGCCACCCCAGTTCAGACATAGCCATATGCAAATCAGTCTTGACCCTGTGCCTCATGGGAACAGTCCAGACCGAACTGCCAAGCCAAGTCTTCCCTGGACCGGAATCAAGCATCCTAGGACCGGTTTCAGGCTATCAGCCTTCATCAGCCAGGATAGCTTGACTCCAGTGGCGTAGTGAGCACGGGACCCACGTCTGGGCATACCCTTCCCACTTAGGGCGAAATGCAAAACACACAAGATGATGGACGGAATGCTGCACAATGGCAAACATTCACCCCCAGTCACAGATCTGGGTTTAATCCATCATTATTTTGCTTCACCACGCCACCCCAGTTCAGACATAGCCATATGCAAATCAGTCTTGACCCTGTGCCTCATGGGAACAGTCCAGACCGAACTGCCAAGCCAAGTCTTCCCTGGACCGGAATCAAGCATCCTAGGACCGGTTTCAGGCTATCAGCCTTCATCAGCCAGGATAGCTTGACTCCAGTGGCGTAGTGAGCACGGGACCCACGTCTGGGCATACCCTTCCCACTTAGGGCGAAATGCAAAACACACAAGATGATGGACGGAATGCTGCACAATGGCAAACATTCACCCCCAGTCACAGATCTGGGTTTAATCCATCATTATTTTGCTTCACCACGCCACCCCAGTTCAGACATAGCCATATGCAAATCAGTCTTGACCCTGTGCCTCATGGGAACAGTCCAGACCGAACTGCCAAGCCAAGTCTTCCCTGGACCGGAATCAAGCATCCTAGGACCGGTTTCAGGCTATCAGCCTTCATCAGCCAGGATAGCTTGACTCCAGTGGCGTAGTGAGCACGGGACCCACGTCTGGGCATACCCTTCCCACTTAGGGCGAAATGCAAAACACACAAGATGATGGACGGATTGCTGCACAATGGCAAACATTCACCCCCAGTCACAGATCTGGGTTTAATCCATCATTATTTTGCTTCACCACGCCACCCCAGTTCAGACATAGCCATATGCAAATCAGTCTTGACCCTGTGCCTCATGGGAACAGTCCAGACCGAACTGCCAAGCCAAGTCTTCCCTGGACCGGAATCAAGCATCCTAGGACTGGTTTCAGGCTATCAGCCTTCATCAGCCAGGATAGCTTGACTCCAGTGGCGTAGTGAGCACGGGACCCACGTCTGGGCATACCCTTCCCACTTAGGGCGAAATGCAAAACACACAAGATGATGGACGGAATGCTGCACAATGGCAAACATTCACCCCCAGTCACAGATCTGGGTTTAATCCATCATTATTTTGCTTCACCACGCCACCCCAGTTCAGACATAGCCATATGCAAATCAGTCTTGACCCTGTGCCTCATGGGAACAGTCCAGACCGAACTGCCAAGCCAAGTCTTCCCTGGACCGGAATCAAGCATCCTAGGACCGGTTTCAGGCTATCAGCCTTCATCAGCCAGGATAGCTTGACTCCAGTGGCGTAGTGAGCACGGGACCCACGTCTGGGCATACCCTTCCCACTTAGGGCGAAATGCAAAACACACAAGATGATGGACGGAATGCTGCACAATGGCAAACATTCACCCCCAGTCACAGATCTGGGTTTAATCCATCATTATTTTGCTTCACCACGCCACCCCAGTTCAGACATAGCCATATGCAAATCAGTCTTGACCCTGTGCCTCATGGGAACAGTCCAGACCGAACTGCCAAGCCAAGTCTTCCCTGGACCGGAATCAAGCATCCTAGGACCGGTTTCAGGCTATCAGCCTTCATCAGCCAGGATAGCTTGACTCCAGTGGCGTAGTGAGCACGGGACCCACGTCTGGGCATACCCTTCCCACTTAGGGCGAAATGCAAAACACACAAGATGATGGACGGAATGCTGCACAATGGCAAACATTCACCCCCAGTCACAGATCTGGGTTTAATCCATCATTATTTTGCTTCACCACGCCACCCCAGTTCAGACATAGCCATATGCAAATCAGTCTTGACCCTGTGCCTCATGGGAACAGTCCAGACCGAACTGCCAAGCCAAGTCTTCCCTGGACCGGAATCAAGCATCCTAGGACCGGTTTCAGGCTATCAGCCTTCATCAGCCAGGATAGCTTGACTCCAGTGGCGTAGTGAGCACGGGACCCACGTCTGGGCATACCCTTTCCACTTAGGGCGAAATGCAAAACACACAAGATGATGGACGGAATGCTGCACAATGGCAAACATTCACCCCCAGTCACAGATCTGGGTTTAATCCATCATTATTTTGCTTCACCACGCCACCCCAGTTCAGACATAGCCATATGCAAATCAGTCTTGACCCTGTGCCTCATGGGAACAGTCCAGACCGAACTGCCAAGCCAAGTCTTCCCTGGACCGGAATCAAGCATCCTAGGACTGGTTTCAGGCTATCAGCCTTCATCAGCCAGGATAGCTTGACTCCAGTGGCGTAGTGAGCACGGGACCCACGTCTGGGCATACCCTTCCCACTTAGGGCGAAATGCAAAACACACAAGATGATGGACGGAATGCTGCACAATGGCAAACATTCACCCCCAGTCACAGATCTGGGTTTAATCCATCATTATTTTGCTTCACCACGCCACCCCAGTTCAGACATAGCCATATGCAAATCAGTCTTGACCCTGTGCCTCATGGGAACAGTCCAGACCGAACTGCCAAGCCAAGTCTTCCCTGGACCGGAATCAAGCATCCTAGGACCGGTTTCAGGCTATCAGCCTTCATCAGCCAGGATAGCTTGACTCCAGTGGCGTAGTGAGCACGGGACCCACGTCTGGGCATACCCTTCCCACTTAGGGCGAAATGCAAAACACACAAGATGATGGACGGAATGCTGCACAATGGCAAACATTCACCCCCAGTCACAGATCTGGGTTTAATCCATCATTATTTTGCTTCACCACGCCACCCCAGTTCAGACATAGCCATATGCAAATCAGTCTTGACCCTGTGCCTCATGGGAACAGTCCAGACCGAACTGCCAAGCCAAGTCTTCCCTGGACCGGAATCAAGCATCCTAGGACCGGTTTCAGGCTATCAGCCTTCATCAGCCAGGATAGCTTGACTCCAGTGGCGTAGTGAGCACGGGACCCACGTCTGGGCATACCCTTCCCACTTAGGGCGAAATGCAAAACACACAAGATGATGGACGGAATGCTGCACAATGGCAAACATTCACCCCCAGTCACAGATCTGGGTTTAATCCATCATTATTTTGCTTCACCACGCCACCCCAGTTCAGACATAGCCATATGCAAATCAGTCTTGACCCTGTGCCTCATGGGAACAGTCCAGACCGAACTGCCAAGCCAAGTCTTCCCTGGACCGGAATCAAGCATCCTAGGACCGGTTTCAGGCTATCAGCCTTCATCAGCCAGGATAGCTTGACTCCAGTGGCGTAGTGAGCACGGGACCCACGTCTGGGCATACCCTTCCCACTTAGGGCGAAATGCAAAACGCACAAGATGATGGACGGAATGCTGCACAATGGCAAACATTCACCCCCAGTCACAGATCTGGGTTTAATCCATCATTATTTTGCTTCACCACGCCCACCCGTGGCGCGTTTTAAGTCGGGGGATTAACTCCCCTTGAATCCTGAGGGTCCCTGGGGTGCAACTAGCCCACCAGCTACCTCCATTAAGCGCCATAGAGCTGCGTTGCAGAGAGGTGTAAAAGGGCGTGGCCTCAGAACACCTCTCTGCAACGCAGCCCTCTAGCATACTGGGGGTTCCTGATGGGCTAGTTGGCCCTCAGGGACCCCAGTATTCAAGGGAATTCGTTCCCCTCTGCAAACGCGCCAGGGGTCGCGTTTGCAGAGTGCTGCCAAGGAGGGGCGTGGCCTTCGGCGCGATGCCGGATTTTTCTTTTCTTTTTTTTTTTTTAAAGGGGGCTGTGTGGCCCCCTTCTTTAATTATTTTGGGCCCTGGAGACCCTATCCCCCAGGGCCTGACCCCTTTTATTTTTTTGTTAAAAGGAACGGGAAGGGGACTGCGTGGGCCCCCTCCTGTGGCCAATTTCGACCCTGGGACCCCATCCCCCGGGCCATTGCCACCTTTTATTTTTTTTAAATTTTCATGGAGGGGGCTGCGTTGCCCCCTCCTCAGGCCTCCGTAGGCCCCGGGGATCCCATCCCCGGGGCCGGCCTTTTTTTTCCTTAATTTGGGGAGGGGGCCGCGTGGCCCCTCCCGAGCCACTACTTGCCCCGGGGACCCCATACCCCGGGGCTGGCCCTATCCTTTGGGGACCATGGGGGACCCCAACTCCCCCACGGTCCCGCCGGCTCCCGCGTCCTGCGGGAGCCGGCATTGCTTTTCCACATGGGGAGCTGCTAAGATGCAGCTCCCCGTGTGGAACAGCAATTTGCTTTGAATTTTGGAAGCGAGAGCAGGTCTGCTCTCTCTTCCAAAATACAAAGCAGTTTGCTATGACAGGACGGGAGCCGCGAGGCTCCCGCCCTGCCATTGCAAACTACAGTGTCCCGGGGGTAGGCACCCCGGGACACTGCAGGAGCCGGCCCGGGGGGGTGGTGGTTCCCAGGGCCATCAAGGGCTCCAGGAGGGGGGCCGCACGGCCCCCCTCCCAACATCTACAAAGCCCCGGGGAGGTGGTGGTCCCCGGGGCTTCGGGGGTCCGAAACGGACCCCCACATTTGTTTAATTAGTGTCTTGGGGAGGTGGCGGTCCCCGGGGCATGTGGGGGGGCTCGAGCCCCCCCACACAGGTTATTTTTAAAAAAATAAAAAGAAGCCCCGGGGGGTGGCAGTCCCCGGGGCTGCGGGAGGGCCGAGAGCCCTCCCGCACCATTTTAATTGAAAGCCCCAGGGGGTGGTGGTCCCCGGGGCTTGGGGGGTCCTTAGAGGCCCCCCACATAAATTTACATCAACCCCCGCATGCCCCCGGGACTTGGCCCACCCGGGGGCCAATTAACCACAAAGCGCGGGAGCCCGTGCTTCCTTTTTTTTTTTTATCAGCAGGATCCGCGCACCCAGCGCGTTTTTTGCCGATTTTTAAAAAAATAATAATAATTTTTTTGGGCCCTGAGCAGGCCTAGGGATCAGGGTGCTTCTACCCTGCCTCCTTTTTGCGTTTTGCGCAATTGTTTTACTGCTTTCTTGTTCCTCGGTTCTACCGAGGAACAAGATGGCTGCCAACACTTCTTGGTTTGGAGTGTTGACAGCCAATTAGCATGCAGCTCGTGATCGGGAAGGTGCGCGGATCAACCCCGGCCATAGATATCGAAACTTTTATTTTGGATTTTCTCAGCAACTACTGAACGGATTTACACCACTTTTAACAAGGGTGCTTTCTGAACCAAGCACTACCTTTTTGCCAAATTTGGTGTAATTCCGTTCAGCAGTTTTGGCTGTAGCCTTGCATAAACTTTCCTATGGGAAATTGATTTTTTCACTCTTATTTTTTGAATTTCTCCGCAACTACTGAACGGATTTACACCATTTAAAAAAAAAGTCGCTTTCTGAACCAAGCTCTACCTTTTTGCAAAATGTGGTGTAATTCCGTTCAGCAGTTCGGGTTGTAGCCGTGTCTAAAATTTCCTATGGGAATTAACATGGAGAAAACACGTTTTGGGACCCCCCTTTTTCTCGGCCCCGCTTGATGAATCACCCCGAAACTTACAAGACAGGAGCGGACCGGAGCGCCCCACTAGTTTTGAAAATTTTGCGATGATTCGTCAAACGACGCATAAAGTTATTGGAAATAGAATGTTACGAATTTCCTATGGATAATAGGTCCTAACTATAACTATCTACTGGCGACCGCCAGTAGATAATATATATATATATATATATATAAATGTATTGTATATATAACACACATATTTACATTTTTACAAGGCTACATTTATACACCGTTAGCTATTACAGGACCTTCAAACTGTGCCCCCCTGCCCTGATCCCAGTCCCAGCTCTGTCTCCCATGTGCTAGGAGCATGCAGCCAATTTCCTCCAGCCCTGCCTGAACTAGACAGATAAATTACTCAAATTATTGCAGTTTTTGAGGCTCCTAGCGAAAGGGTATCATATGTTACAATTCTGCTCTCCAGGATGACTTTACCTTCATGTCAAAAGCCAGGACACGTATTTAATATTAAGAAACGCATTGGGACCCCGGGACAGTCCTCTGTAAACCAGGACTGTCCAGGAAAATCCAGGTCGTCTGGTCACCCTACTCTTGAGTAGGGTCAAGATTGGGAGCTGTGCAGGATTCACACACCCTGATTTCTTTTCTTGTAAAAATGTGCAGGGGGAAAGGAGGAAATAAGGAAAAACCTGTGTGATTCCAAGCTCAAACAACCATTCCTCTGCAGGGGATACCTTCTGGAGCAGTGTCATTTTGATTCCATCTTAAGATACTGTAGGAGGGTGTCATAATCATGAGTAGTCAGCACTCAAAAAATTTCAGTGGAATTACGTTACTAAAAGAAGATGAAGTACCGTATATTTAAAGGGCTCCACGTATAACAGAGACAATATTATAAATTGTGTTCGAAGAACTTATTCATTAATACTATAAATGAAAATCTAAGTTTCTGATGTGACTTACTTAAAGACTAATGAGATGAAATGTATCTGCAGCTAATAATTAGAGTTTCATGTGCAACGCAACATTATATTCACTTGAGTGTATTTTGATTAATATTTCCTACTAGCCTTTTGCACTATTCGTGTGTTAAAGAAATTTGATTTGCTATGCATTTACAACTGTGCATGTATCTGCAACCCAGTGCACTGTTCACTTTTAAGTTGACTTAATTTTGAGGCCTCATGTATAATTTCAGTGCAAGTTCACGTTGCAGTCTAACATTTAATTTGTGTTTAACCTTCAATGCAGAATGTTTTCGTTTGCATTTTATTTCCACTGCAGGTGTGGACAAAGCAGCATAGAAGGGTTTTGTTTTTATTAGAAAGCAAGGTATGAGAAGACGAAGTTTGGCAAGGAGAACCTCGGTAATGAGCAAAGAGGCGAGTTCTCATGGAGGGAGAGAGGAATGGCCAAGGACGAATGAAGTTGCAACTCGATGTGGTAAAGGTGGTGTAAGTTTCCAATTTGTGCCAGAATCATGGAAGAGTACTGGAGAAAGTCATGTGGATTGTCTACCTTGAATACCACTAATATCTTATGCTGTAACTTAGTGAGGGTCGGAGAGACATTTTAGGATTTCATAAGGTACAGACCTCTGCTCCTGCTTCTGTTTAGACTGGCTTCATGCTACTTGACCCTTGGTTGGAGTGCCTTCTACTGAAGACTCTGGCAGCTGACACCTTTCTAATTCACATCCTTATGCAATACTTTTAGTTTAGGGTTGTCCCTTTTAAGGCAGTGTAGGGAGAGATAGCGTGCTCATGCTGACCTTTGAGAATCATTTGATTAAATGTAATGCTCCATTCTTTTTCATGATTTCTTTCATTGTCATTATAGAATTAGTTGTCTGCTTTTTGTTATATTGGGTAAATCTCTTTAGGAGATGTGGACATATTTAATTTTTCTGTATTTCTATACAATTATGTTAAGAGTGGTTTATGTAAACCTATTTTTGAATTTATAATTAAACCCTACTAATCTCGTATTCAGTTGTGGACTGGATTGAGTGACCAAATTGATTACTCTATACTGAAAATAGAAGTTGTGATTGAGTTCTCCCTCTGACCTCTCATGCAGCTATAAAAACCATCGGGGTTGAAGATAAATGTTTAAATGGGCCCAAGCTCTCTCACTTCTAATCCGGTGATAATCATACAACTTGGAAGTAGTACACTGTGTTGTGTCCTTAATTCAGGTTCCGGGAATATGTGGGACTTATTGGCTTTGCTAGAGCAAGTTCTTCTGTGTTTTAAACCAATAGGAGAAGCACGCAACACCTAGGATGGTGGGGCCCAATGGGGGCCGAACAAATGGAAGTGGGGCATACTTCCACATCCGCAGAGACACATGGGTCTGTGATATTATATGAAAGAGCAGTTGAACACGACCCTAAATTGAAACACGGGAGTCATCATTCACAAATTTAGACTACTGACCTTTGGGCACAGATTTCTGGTCACTAGGGGCCAGATGTAGGAAGCCAATTTGCGATCGCAAATTAGCAGTGTGCAATGTAGCACACAATGAGCCCCTCGCAAAATAAGGAATCGCATAATTTGCGATTCCCTATTTTGCAATTGCATTTAAGGAATCGCAAATTGCTACAGCGTTTGGAGGATGCCGGGGTTGTGGGCCTAGCACTAGAGTGGTTCAGATCATTTCTGACAGACAGATCATTCAGTGTCGGCCCCCCCGTTTCTTTCCCAGGCTCATCCCATCGGTCAGGGGTGCCTCAGGGCTCTGCACTGAGCCCCGTACTGTTTAACCTATATGTTCAGCCTCTTGCAACGGTGGCCAGGAATATGGGCCTCACCATGGTCTCGTATGCGGACGATACGCAGCTGGTGGTGGCCCTCTCCGATGGTCCCGCACAGGATGCTTCTAGGTTTAGGAGCAACTTGGCCGCGGTTGCGGAGTGGATGACCATAAACTGTCTCCAGCTGAACGCTAATAAAACAGAGGTACAGCTGGTGGGGAAGGACAGGAGCCTCTGGAGTGAGCAATGGTGGCCTAACGTTCTTGGTAGTACCCCCACCCGAAGTTGGTGGTCAAGAACCTGGGGGTATGGATGGATTCTACCCTCAGTTTTCAAGAGCATACCAAAAAGTTGCTGGTACTTGTTTTGGCCTCCTTCGGGGACTTAGGCCTCTGTTGAGGTTCTTTGACCCACCTACACGCCAGCTGATTGTTCAATCAGCCATTCTATCTAGACTAGACTATGCTAGTTCGCTCCTTTTGGGGGCTAATCAGGCTGAGGTAATGCGACTGCAGCGTGTCCAAAACGCTGCCGCCAGAGCCCTGCTGGGGCTCCCACGTAATTGTCCCTCTACTGGTGCCATCCGGAAGTTACATTGGCTACCCATGGCCAAGCGGATCCAATTTAAGGCTCTCTGCTTATCTTTTAAGATCTTGAAGCTTGCTTCGCCCAGCCTTTTAGTTAACTTACGAGTCCCGTATGTCCCCACTCGCCAGCTGCGCTCCCTGGGGCAGCATTTGGTTATAGACCCCCTTGTGAAGCGCCTTCGGGCAGGGGGACGATCTTTTCGTTGCTTGGCTGCCATGCTATGGAATTCCTTGCCTCCCCAGATCCGCAGCATGGATCGCTTGCTGGACTATAGGAAAGCAATCAAAACTTTCCTTTTTCCCTCTGCCTAGTCTCCTTTTGTCCTTCTGCATATTCCTTGCGCCTACCTGCTCTGTTTCTCGCCCTGTTCCTTCTGACGCTGGCAGCACCGGGACGCCTCTTTGCTGGGGCAGCTGTGCGCTATATAAACGCAGATAACATAACATAACATTTCAGGGGTGCAACAGGGTGTCCCTCTGGAACCCTTGCACCCTTGAAATTGCGCACGCAATTTGCGAGTACCTATTGGGTACTCGCAAATTGCGTGCGTTAATTTATTCATTCCTATGGGCCTATAGGCCCATAGGAATGAATGGGAAGGTATTCCTTGATTGCGAATCGCAATTTGCGATTCGCAATTAAAGAATATTAAGGAATCGCAAAATATTGCGATTCCTACCTACATGGCATTTTTGCGAGTCCTCAATAGCGATTCCTAAAAATCGCTATTAAGGAATCGCAAAATGCTTTTACCTACATCTGGCCCTTGATCTATAAAGGAGCTGAGATTGGTACAATGAAGAGCGCCAACATTCACAGAAGAACATCACACCAATCACAGAGAAGAAATAGGCACACAGTCAATGAGAAACAAAGATAACATACAAAGGCAGCAGAGAAAAAGAGATCAGAGACACAGATCAAGATTGTAAGTTTATGCTGCATACGAGAAAGGGTTTCAGAAATAGGAAGACCTGTGATGGAAGAGTAAGGTTTCTCTCACCACAGTTGCAAGGCAAAGAAAATACATATTTCAGCCGGTGTAGTGGCTCAAAGTTCATTTGAAAGAGGAGAGGGTGTGGCACCTATTAATTCCAGTTCCTCTTGCTGCCAGCCACAGCACAGACTACAATTTAATCAGCTGGGACCAAAAGAACAAATTATTTCAAGTATACATGTCAAAATAACACCGGGGCTACAATATAAGGCAGGATACTAGATTCACATGCAGTCAGGCACTGACGGCAGGGAGGCATACCTGTGCAGCATGAAGGGGTCATTCATTTTCAAACACCACTCATTCATACACTGCTTCAGGATCGTTGTAGTAGTCTCAGTAAAAAGGCACAGCCATTGTGGGCCACCACGTGGAACCCTAAACTCTATTGCTGAAAGCATTCATCTGAAAGGCCCAGATTTCAAGTTAGTCAGTTAATTGTTCAGGAATAATTCAAACCATTCTACTTGGCGAATTTTGCTCCTACCATCTTGGTTCTAATGGTTTGATAGGATGGTGTGGTCAACAGTATTAAAGGCCTCTGATAGCTCAAACAGGAAGATAACAACCACATTCGCTGAATCTAATTAGCTAGATGTGTCTGTGACATTTAACAAGCCGCACCACCACATGCCCAGCAGTTTTTAAGTTTAGTAATTGTGAAGATTCTTCTTTCTCCATGATCCTAAGAGCTCTGCAAAGGGACGATAATTGCTGAGCTCCAGAGGATCAAGGCTAGCTTTTTTAAGCAGATAATAGATTTTGGTTTTGAATTTGAGCATGAGAGATTGATGCTTTTTAGGTTGCGCCCTGCACAGCGCTTGCACTGTGCTTACGAAATCTCTTGTGAACAAAAAAAATTAAAAATGGCCTTAGAGCCCGCCCTTTACTTACCTTTGGTTGGCTTCCACGTCACTCTCATTCCGTTGCTTATCAATGGTCAGCCCTCCTACTTCCACTTCAGTTCTTCCCGTCTTCCTTGGATCTTGGACCAAGTACACTTTCCTGTCTGTGGTCAGTGGCCAGTGTCCCTCTACTGGCCACGTGTTTGCAAAGGTGCTTTTATTTTATTTTTACACTAGTACTCCATGAGAGTGCATGTGTTTGAAGACCATCTCTACCCCTCCCACCACCCACCCCCTCCTGCTTCATTGCTGTCGTAGAGTGATGCAGAGTGTAGTGGTGCAGCGTTTATTGATGTAGAGTGGTGAAGAGTAGAGTGCAGTGGTGTAGAGTTGCAGAGTAGAGTGACATAGAGTGTAGTAGCATAGTGTGCATTGGAATAGAGTGGCATAGAATTGAGTGGTGCAGAGTTGTAGAGTGCAGTGGTGCAGAGTAGAGTGTTGTAGTGTGCAGTGGTGTAAAGTAGAGAGGCATGGAGTTGAGTGGCATCGTGTGGAGTGGTTAGTGGAGTAGAGTGGCATAGAGTACAGTGGTGCAGAGTAGAATAGAGTAGCATAGAGTGCAATGGTGTAGGGTGGTGTAAAGTGCAGTGGTGTAGAGTGGAGTGTTGCAGAGTAGAGTAGAGTGGCATAGAGTGCAGTTGTGCTGTGTAGAGTGGCATAGAGTGCAGTGGCTTAGAGTACAGTGATGTAGAGTGCAGTGATGCAGAGTAGAGTGCTTAATAGAGTGCACTGGCATAGAGTGGTGCCGGGGCATGGAGAGGTGCAGTGACATAGAGTAGAGTGGAGTGGCATAGAATGGAGTGCTGCAGAGTGCAGTGGCATAGAATGCAGTGAAGTAGAGCTTGCAGAGTAGAGTGGCATAGAGTGTAGTGGCGTAGAGTGCATTAACGTACAGTGGCATAGAGTGGAGTGTCATAGAGTGCAGTGGTGCAGAGTAGAATGTCATAGAGTGCTGTAGTGTAGCATAGAGTGGCATAGAGTGCATTGGCATAGTGTAGAGTGGTGTAGAGTAGAGTGGCATAGAGTACAGTGGTGCAGAGTAGAATAGAGGGCCATAGAGTGCAGTGACGTAGAGTGCAACGGTTTTGAGTAGTGTGGTGTAAAGTGCAGTGGTGTAGAGTAGAGTGTTGCAGAGTAGAGTATAATGGCATAGAGTGCAGTGTGGTAGAGTACATTGGCGTAGAGTGCATTGGCGCACAGTGCATTGATTCTGAGTAGAGAGGTGTAGAATGCTTTCGCATAGATTGCAAGGATTTAGAATATAGTAGTGTAGAGTACAGTAGCATTCAGTAGAGTGGGACACAGTAGCGAGACATAGAGTGCAGTGTGCAGAGTGGAGTGGCGTAGCGTGGAGTGGCAAAGAGTGCAGTGCCGTAGAGTGGATTGTTACAGAGTAGAGGAAAGTGGCATAGTGTAGTGTTCCAAGGTAGGGTGGAGTGGTGCAGGGTAAAGTGCAGTGGCGTAGAGTAGAGAGGCAAGAGTAGAGTGCCATAGAATGCAGTGGTGAAGAGTAGATTAGAGTGGCAAAGAGTGGACTGGCATAGAGTGCAGTGGCGTAGAGTGGAGTGATACAGAGTACAGTGCCCTGGCATAGAGTGTATTGGAGTAGAGTGCAGTGGCATAGAGTGCAGTGTTGCAGAGTAGGGTGGCGTGGAGTGGCATAGATTGGCGCAGAGTAGAGTGGAGTGAAGTGTTCTGAGTAGAGTTGAGTGGACTAGACTGGAGTGGTGTAGAGTGCAGTGGCTAAGAGTGTAGTGGTGCAGAGCCGCGTGGAGTACATTGTCATAAAGTAGAGTAGTGCAGAGTAGAGAAGCGTGGAGTGGTGCATAGTAGAGTGCAGTAACACAGAGTGGAGTGGAGTGGCGTGGAGTGTTGTGGAGTGGAGTGGCGTAGAGTGGAGTGGTGCATAGCATAGTAGAGTGCAATGGCATGGAGTGGTACAGAGTCAATTGGAGTGGCGTAAAGTCCAGTATGCATGGTGTGAAAGTGCACTGCCATTACAGACAATGCATTTGAAATGTCCGTTCCATTTGCACAGACATATAGTTTTACTGATAAAACTATGCAGCACACAAACGATGTGTGGAAATGCCATCACCTAGTGTATTGATTTGTTTTGATCATATTGAAATACTTCTTTCCACCTCATTTCATATTACAAAAAATGTGCTTTATTTGCTCATTCCTAATTTTGATAAATTCTGAGATGTCTGCACCATGCATTAAATATATTTAAATTTTGTTGTCTGCTAGAAAAATAGCCTTTCAAAGCAAGATGATCACATTAAGTGTGACAAGAAAGGAACAAGATTTAAATGCCTGTTTACAGAAATCGAGTGCTGGTGGAAGGATAATGTAAATAGGGTTTGGGCAAAATAAGGGATGAACTCAAGCTGGACAGCCTAAAACAATTAAAGCCAGCAAATTGAAAGCAAGTAAATGTGAGGGACAAACCAAAAGAGCCAATGGTATGCAATGGGCAGAATGCATTCTCAGGAAAGCTTTTTGAATGTCCCCAAGATGTCTTTAGCAAACCAGACAGCTGCACTGTCTGGTAGGCTTCACCCTTAAAACTACTCAGAAGTGTGCATTGGACTGACTTTGTCTGTGATGAAAAATAAGGTAACTTTGATTGAACTCAAGAAATACTGTAAAAATTGGGCATTCAGGGCAACAATATTGGATGGAATTGCCATGATGCTCAAGGAAATTTATAACATCTGTGTGAATATGGCACAGTTCAGTATTTTGGAGAAGATGACAGCACATTAAGCTTTGTAGCAAAAAATTATCATTTTACTTTAACTCATCACATTCCCCAGATTTATCTGCAAGGGCAGAAACACTGGTTAGGAAGCCTCCTCTACATCTTAGAAGGGCTTAACTGAGACAGAATGTTAATACTGAGAACACACATTAGGGATCAGCAGTACAAACATAACACTTGAATTCAGAAACCATTCAGTAAAGCTTCCACAACAGTTTAGCAAAATTATTATGTATTTTATAATTAAAATGACAAAAATTTAATCAGTCTCTTAAAATCTATAGTGTTTCTAAGTAACATGTATGTTGTATCCTAGCAACTTTGACAGCATCTGGTTGCTATCTGTACTGGATTCTAGAGTGTGGACTCCAAGGGCAGAGAGCAGGCAATTGCTGAAGGAGAAGGATTTCAGGGGTTGTTGTACAGGACATAAAAAACCTGTTCCACCTTTCTTCATGCATCCTGGTGATATAAAAGTGGCGACAAGGACGGGATGCCTAAACCAGTGGCACTGAAAGGAGTGTGAAGATTGGGATTTTTTAATTTGTTTTGGTCTACTTGGATCAGTGAAACAACCCCTAAGTCACATTGGCTGCTGATAGTGTATTCCTGAGATTTCTGGACTGGCGAGTACAGCACACCTGATAACTGAACATTTTGCTGGGTTTTGGTGCATTTTGAATATTTTGGGAAGCACTGCGGTTGACTCGCACGCGCAGGGAAGACCTTAGAGAAGCGTTGCAAGCGCTCATGCCTCTGCCTCTTTCAAAGGGGATGAACACTGTTCACCTGCAGGTCTCAAGGACTGTGGCATTCCTGAGGAGCTGTGAAGGCCTGTACCATTGTGATTGGCACCGTGACATGCAGCATATCTCCAGCGTGTCTCCAAGCAGGATTGTGGAGGACGCAAGCTAGTGATGTCATGGAGGAGGCATTGGGACATATCGGTAGCTCAGGAGACGCTGTATGTGCATGAGGATTGGTTGCCACAGCGCTGTCGTGGAGAAGGCATCGGTACACATCGGTTGTTCAGGAGACGTCATTCGTGCATACGGATTGGTTGCCAGCCCGCTGGATGAGTCGCGTGTGTGGCAGGAAGTGGTGGAGATCTGCTGGTGGCTGGGGAAAGTCATCGGAGGCCAGTTGAAGCATTGAGGTCTGCTGTGCGGTGTTGCGCTGCGTTGAGGGAGCGTTGTGGAAAAGGCCTGCGGTGAGCACTGGTACTAGGAAGAAGTACATCGGCAACAGTGTCTGCCTTGGTCCATGCACGTGTGCCTTCAGGGAAGCATTGTACATTGTGAAGAGGATGGTTAGTGCACACAAGGACAACAGTGGCTACTTTGATTATATTAGTTTGTTATGTTGTTCAGGGTACATTTACTGTGGGAATAATATTGGGTTCTGTGAAGGAAGGCTACTTTATTGTGGGGTAGTGTTGTGTGTTTATGCTGCAATTTGACTTTGGTTAATTTAGTTTGTTATGCTGCAATTTATCTTGGTGCCAGAATGCATAACTGGATGATTTGTAACTGTGACAGAACATTATGTACCTTGTGCAGAGCTGTATAATGATAAGCTTGTACAAGTGTTGAGTGTATATACTGTTAATGTTAGTTTAAATGCTAGAACACCTCATGTGGTGATTTGCAATTGTGACAAAAAATATTACACCTGGGTTAGAGCTTAATACATACAAGCATATCTATATATATATACTCTGAATTTCCTGCTCGCACCGCCTCGCTGCAAGGATTGCCCACACTCCAGATAAGTCCAAAATGTCTTTATTACTGACGCATTTCAACCAAACGGTCTTTCTCAAAGCAATTGAAACAAAGTGTCAGTGTGCCCTATTTACCATAGAGAGACACTGTTGCACAGTAGATGAACATAGAAACAAGACTTCTGGCAATACAATTCATGCATGCTATTTCAGTCAACAGAAAAAAGACTTCATGGGTCAAAAGTAAATATTGTGCTCCAACAAATCAGCACAAAATACAAATAACATAAATAAAAATCAAATAGCAAACCAAAGCAAATTGCAAGCAAATAAAGATAAAACAATAGCCATCTCTTGTTCTACAAGTGTAAAGATGCTCTGTGGATGGAAGTATAGAAGTACATGCAAGTCAAGTGACCATGTGATGCATCCACAGGTGATGCAAGTCTGGCGTACCCTAAGATAATATGAAGGAGCGCGCTGCGGGTCGGAGGGTTCAAGTGACCAACCTTACAATAATGCACCATGAAGTGTGCCACGTCATTGATTGACGTGTCATCCCATACCCTGTCGCACTAGCCTCCGACATGGTGGAAACATAATAGGAAGCCAGACCTGACCCCGTGCCTGAACGTCATATATATATATATATTATCTACTGGCGGTCGCCAGTAGATAGTTATAGTTAGGACCTATTTTCCATAGGAAATCTGCGACATTCTATTTGAAATAACTCTCTTGCCGGTTGACGAATCTTCGCGAAATTTTCAAACTTTATGGCCCGCTCCGGTCCGCTCCTACCCTGAAAGTCTCGGGTGATTCATCAAGCGGGGGCCGAGAAAAAGGGGGTCCCAAAACGTGTTTTCCCCATTCATTTTCCCATAGGAAACTTTAGACACGGCTACAGCCCGAACTGCTGAACGGAATTACACCAAATTTGGCAAAGAGGTAGTTCTTGGTTCAGAAAGAACCCTTTTTGTTAAATGGTGTAAATCCGTTCAGTAGTTGCTGAGAAATTAAAGAAATAAGAGTCAAAAAATCAATTTCCCATAGGAAACTTTATGCAAGGCTACAGCCCGAACTGCTGAATGGAATTACACCAAATTTGGCAAAGAGGTAGTTCTTGGTTCAGAAAGAACCCTTTTTGTTAAATGGTGTAAATCCGTTCAGTAGTTGCTGAGAAAATCAAAAGTAAAAACACATATATATCTGGGCGGAGCCTAACCACACATGTCATCGTGAGATCTGATTGGCTGTCAGCACTTCATCCTGGAATTGCTGGCAGCCATCTTGAGACCAATATACATGATAGTACCCCATTGAAATGCCTTGTAGTGAATCAAAGATTTTGAGGGTTACCAAAAGGAGAACTATTAAGGGTGATAACAGACTTTAGTTACATTAGAATTCATTTGTTGATGGTACCATACTAATTTCAGGAATTGTGGTGTGTTCTAAGGTGATTTTACCCTGTGAAAAACCTTCTGCTGGGATATCATGAATCATGTTTGAGAGAAAACTATTTTCACATGCTTGTCCCATACAGTTTTGGAAGGTGCTCCAGAAGCTAAAATGAGAGCATATTTTCTGTAAATTCACATTATCTTTCTCAGTCATGTGAGAATGAAGTCTGACATTCTCAGTAAAACATGTACATCCAACAAGGGCAGAGACTGTCAGTTGATTCCTTTGTGTTCTACTGCAGCTTCCCAGAGTGTTCTAAAGAACAACTAGAGTGCTAACAGCCTTACTTATGACAAAAGTATGGCACACCTGAAGCCATCTTGATTGGAATAAACTGGTAACACTTAAAACATTTAATTTAAAAAGGAACAAAATGATGGGGTTCATTTTGTCATAGAAATTATGGTTAGTGCTATAGAAAGAAAAATTAGGACATGTTTCAAGTGAGATCTCAAATATCTTCCTGTTATATTTCAACAGGAGCAGCCTGTCAGTTGATGCCTTTGTGTTCTACTGCAGCTTCCCAGAGTGTTCTAAAGAACAACTAGAGTGCTAACAGCCTTACTTATGACAAAAGTATGGCACACCTGAAGCCATCTTGATTGGAATAAACTGGTAACACTTAAAACATTTAATTTAAAAAGGAACAAAATGATGGGGTTAATTTTGTCATAAAAATTATGGGTAGTGCTGTAGAAAGAAAAATTAGGACATGTTTCAAGTGTGATCTCAAATATCTTCCTGTTATATTTCAACAGGAGCAGCCTGCCAGTTGATGCCTTTGTGTTCTACTGCAGCTTCCCAGAGTGTTCTAAAGAACAACTAGAGCGCTAACAGCCTTACTTATGACAAAAGTATGGCACACCGGAAGCCATCTTGATTGGAATAAACCGTTAATACTTAAAACATTTAATTTAAAAAGGAACAAAATGAGGGGGTTCTTTTTTAAATAGAAATTATGGTTAGTGCTGCAGAAAGAAAAATGAGGGCATGTTTTAAGTGAGATCTCAAATCCTCTTCTATTTCATTAGAAAATTCTGACATGCAGACTGAAACAATCACTTTCAATACCAGCAGCAGACTTCCAGTTAACTCCTGGTGAGCAGTAGCTTTAGTACAGTGATCTAATGAGCAACTAGAGTGCTAACATTCTGAATTTATGGCAAATGTGAGACACATCTGAATGCCTTCTTGATGGAATCAAAGTAAAAAACTGAAAGCATTTCCTACTGAGGAGACTGCAGTAAATGAGGAAATTAGGAAACTTCATAACAAAGAAGTCTTCCAAGATGGCCACCAGAGAAAAAAGAGCCCAAATGTAGCACAAATATTACCCAGATGTAGCCCACATATAGCCCAATGACAAAAGTGTGCAAAACACTTTTTATTTTTAGTTTTTTGCAGTTTTATGTAGTGCAGACTGGTCAGGTATTGGAGCGTTGCATCTTAAAACATGACCCCCTACACTACAAAAACACTACTGCACTACTCTAAACCCTAAAACACTACCCCAGCACGACTCCCTACACTACACAAGCACCACTGCACTATCCTAAACCCTAAAACACTACCCCCAGCATGACCCCCTACACTACACAAACACCACTGCACTACCCTAAACCCTAAAACACTACCCCCAGCACGATCCCCTACACTACCCAAACACCACTGCACTAACCTAAATCCTAAAACAATACCCCCAGCACGACCCCCTACACTACCCAAACACCACTGCACTACCCTAAAACATGACCCCTACACTACACAAACACCACTGCACTACCCTAAACCCTAAAACACTACCCCCAGCACGACCCCCTACACTACACAAGCACCACTGCACTACCCTAAACCCTAAAACACTACCCCCAGAACGACCCCCTACACTGCCCGAACACCACTGCACTGCCCTAAACCTTGAAACACCAGCCCCTGCACGACCCCCTACACTGTTCGAACACCACTGCACTGCCCTAAACCCTGAAACACCACCCCCAGCACGACCCCTACACTGCCCGAACACCACTGCACTGCCCTAAACCCTGAAACACCACCCCCTTCACGACCCCCTACACTGCCCGAACACCACTGCACTGCCCTAAACCCTGAAACACCACCCCCAGCATGGCCCCCTACACTGCCCAAACACCACTGCACAGCCCTAAACCCTGAAACACTATCCCCAGCAAGACCCCCTACACTGCCCAAACACCACTCCACTGCCCTAAACCCTGAAACATCACCCCCAGCAAGACCCCCTACACTGCCCGAACACCACTGCCTCTAAACCCTGAAACACCACCCCCAGCACGACCCCCTACACTGCCCGAACACCACTGCACTGCCCTAAACCCTGAAACACCACCCCCAGCATGACCCCCTACACTGCACGAACACCACTGCTCTGCCCAAAACCCTGAAACACCAGCCCCAGCACGACCCAATACACTGCCCGAACACCACTGCACTGCCCTAAACCCTGAAACACCAGCCCCAGCATGACCCCCTACACTGCCAGAACACCACTGCACTACCCTAAACCCAGAAACACCACCCCCAGCATGACCCCCTACACTGCCTGAGCACCACTGCACTGCCCTAAACCCTGAAACACCAGCCCCAGCACAACCCCCTACACTGCCCGAACACTACTGCACTGCCCTAAACCCTGAAACACCACCCCGTGCATGACCACCTACACTGCACGAACACCACTGCACTGCCCTAAACCCTGAAACACCACCCCCAGCACGACACCCTACACTGCCCGAACACCACTGCACTGCCCTAAACCCTGAAACACCATTCCCCCTGCACGACCCCCTACACTGCCCGAACACCACTGCACTGCCCTAAACCCTGAAACACCATCCCCAGCATGACCCCTACACTGCCCGAACACCCCTGCACTGCCCTAAACCCTGAAACACTACCCCCAGCAAGACCCCCTACACTGCCCGAACACCACTGCACTGCCCTAAACCCTGAAACATCACCCCCAGCAAGACCCCCTACACTGCCCGAACACCACTGCCCTAAACCCTGAAACACCACCCCCAGCAAGACCCCCTACACTGCCCGAACACCACTGCACTACCCTAAACCCTGACAACACCACCCCCAGCACGACCCCCTACACTACACAAGCACCACTGCACTGCCCTAAACCCTAAAACACTGCCCCAGAACGACCCCCTACACTGCCCGAACACCACTGCACTGCCCTAAACCTTGAAACACCAGCCCCTGCACGACCCCCTACACTGCCCGAACACTACTGCACTGCCCTAAACCCTGAAACACCATCCCCAGCACGACCCCCTACACTGCACGAACACCACTGCACTGCCCTAAACCCTGAAACACCACCCCCAGCAAGACCCCTACACTGCCCGAACACCACTGCACTGCCCTAAACCCTGAAACACCACCCCCAGCAAGACCCCCTACACTGCCCGAACCACCACTGCCCTAAACCCTGAAACACCACCCCCAGCAAGACCCCCTACACTGCCCGAACACCACTGCACTACCCTAAACCCTGACAACACTACCCCCAGCACGACCCCCTACACTACACAAGCACCACTGCACTACCCTAAACCCTAAAACACTACCCCCAGAACGACCCCTACACTGCCCGAACACCACTGCACTGCCCTAAACCTTGAAACACCAGCCCCTGCACGACCCCCTACACTGTTCGAACACCACTGCACTGCCCTAAACCCTGAAACACCACCCCCAGCACGACCCCCTACACTGCCCGAACACCACTGCACTGCCCTAAACCCTGAAACACCACCCCTTCACGACCCCCTACACTGCCCGAACACCACTGCACTGCCCTAAACCCTGAAACACCACCCCCAGCACGGCCCCCTACACTGCCCAAACACCACTGCACTGCCCTAAACCCTGAAACACTATCCCCAGCAAGACCCCTACACTGCCCAAACACCACTGCCCTAAACCCTGAAACACCACCACCAGCACGACCCCTACACTGCCCGAACACCACTGCACTGCCCTAAACCCTGAAACACCACCCCCAGCACGACCCCCTACACTGCCCGAACACCACTGCTCTGCCCAAAACCCTGAAACACCAGCCCCAGCACGACCCCTACACTGCCCGAACACCACTGCACTGCCCTAAACCCTGAAACACCAGCCCCAGCACGACCCCCTACACTGCCCGAACACCACTGCACTGCCCTAAACCCATGAAACACCACCACCAGCACGACCCCTACACTGCCTGAGCACCACTGCACTGCCATAAACCCTGAAACACCAGCCCCAGCATGACCCCCTACACTGCCCGAACACCACTGCACTGCCCTAAACCCTGAAACACCAGCCCCAGCACGACCCCCTACACTGCCCGAACACCACTGCACTACCCTAAACCCATGAAACACCACCACCAGCACGACCCCCTACACTGCCTGAGCACCACTGCACTGCCCTAAACCCTGAAACACCAGCCCCAGCATGACCCCCTACACTGCCCGAACACCACTGCACTGCCCTAAACCCTGAAACACCAGCCCCAGCACGACCACCTACACTGCACAAACACCACTGCACTGCCCTAAACCCTGAAACACCAGCCCCAGCATGACCCCCTACACTGCCCTAAACCGTGAAACACTAGCCCCAGCACGACCCCCTACACTGCCAGAACACCATTGCACTGCCCTAAACCCTGAAACACCAGCCCCAGCACAACCCCCTACACTGCCCGAACACCACTGCACTGCCCTAAACCCTGAAACACCACCCCGTGCACGACCCCCTACACTGCCCGAACACCACTGCACTGCCCTAAACCCTGAAACACCAGCCCCAGCACGACCCCCTACACTGCCCGAACACCACTGCACTGCCCTAAACCCTGAAACACCATCCCCAGCACGACCCCCTACACTGCCACGAACACCCCTGCACTGCCCTAAACCCTGAAACACTACCCCCAGCAAGACCCCCTACACTGCCCGAACACCACTGCACTGCCCTAAACCCTGAAACATCACCCCCAGCAAGACCCCCTACACTGCCCGAACACCACTGCCCTAAACCCTGAAACACCACCCCCAGCAAGACCCCCTACACTGCCCGAACACCACTGCACTACCCTAAACCCTACAAACACTACCCCAGCACGACCCCCTACACTACACAAGCACCACTGCACTACCCTAAACCCTGAAACACTACCCCCAGAACGACCCCCTACACTGCCCGAACACCACTGCACTGCCCTAAACCCTGAAACACCAGCCCCTGCACGACCCCCTACACTGCTCTGAACACCACTGCACTGCCCTAAACCCTGAAACACCACCCCCAGCACGACCCCCTACACTGCCCGAACACCACTGCACTGCCCTAAACCCTGAAACACCACCCCCTTCACGACCCCCTACACTGCCCGAACACCACTGCACTGCCCTAAACCCTGAAACACCACCCCAGCACGACCCCTACACTGCCCAAACACCACTGCACTGCCCTAAACCCTGAAACACTATCCCCAGCAAGACCCCTACACTGCCCGAACACCACTGCACTGCCCTAAACCCTGAAACACCACCACCAGCACGACCCCCTACACTGCCCGAACACCACTGCACTGCCCTAAACCCTGAAACACCACCCCCAGCACGACCCCCTACACTGCCCGAACACCACTGCTCTGCCCTAAACCCTGAAACACCAGCCCCAGCACGACCCCCTACACTGCCCGAACACCACTGCACTGCCCTAAACCCTGAAACACCAGCCCCAGCACGACCCCCTACACTGCCCGAACACCACTGCACTACCCTAAACCCATAAACACCACCACCAGCACGACCCCCTACACTGCCTGAGCACCACTGCACTGCCATAAACCCTGAAACACCAGCCCCAGCATGACCCCCTACACTGCCCGAACACCACTGCACTGCCCTAAACCCTGAAACACCAGCCCCAGCACGACCCCCTACACTGCCCGAACACCACTGCACTACCCTAAACCCATGAAACACCACCACCAGCACGACCCCCTACACTGCCTGAGCACCACTGCACTGCCCTAAACCCTGAAACACCAGCCCCAGCATGACCCCCTACACTGCCCGAACACCACTGCACTGCCCTAAACCCCTGAAACACCAGCCCCAGCACGACCACCTACACTGCACGAACACCACTGCACTGCCCTAAACCCTGAAACACCAGCCCCAGCATGACCCCCTACACTGCCCCTAAACCGTGAAACACTAGCCCCAGCACGAACCCCTACACTGCCAGAACACCATTGCACTGCCCTAAACCCTGAAACACCAGCCCCAGCACAACCCCCTACACTGCCCGAACACCACTGCACTGCCCTAAACCCTGAAACACCACCCTGTGCACGACCCCCTACACTGCCCGAACACCACTGCACTGCCCTAAACCCTGAAACACCACCCCCAGCACGACACCCTACACTGCCCGAACACCACTGCACTGCCCTAAACCCTGAAACATCACCCCCAGCATGACCCCCTACACTGCCCGAACACCACTGCCCTAAACCCTGAAACACCACCCCCAGCAAGACCCCCTACACTGCCCGAACACCACTGCACTGCCCTAAACCCTGAAACACCAGCCCCAGCACGACCCCCTACAGTGCCCGAATACCACTGCACTGCCCTAAACCCTGAAACACCACCCCCTGCATGACCCACTACACTGCCCGAACACCACTGCACTGCCCTAAACCCTGAAACACCATTCCCCCTGCACGACCCCCTACTCTGCCCGAACACTACTGCACTGGCCTAAACCCTGAAACACCATCCCCAGCATGACCCTGTACACTGCACGAACACCCCTGCACTGCCCTAAATCCTGAAACACTACCCCCAGCAAGACCCCCTACACTGCCCGAACACCACTGCACTGCCCTAAACCCTGAAACATCACCCCCAGCAAGACCCCCTACACTGCCCGAACACCACTGCCCTAAACCCAGAAACACCACCCCAGCAAGACCCCCTACACTGCCCGAACACCACTGCACTGCCCTAAACCCTGAAACACCAACCCCAGCACGACCCCCTACATTGCCCGAACACCACTGCACTGCCCTAAACCCTGAAACACCACCCCCTGCATGACCCACTACACTGCCCGAACACCACTGCACTGCCCTAAACCCTGAAACACCACCCCCAGCATGACCCCCCTACACTGCCTGAACACCATTGCACTGCCCTAAACCCTGAAACACCACCCCTGCACGACCCCCTACACTGCCCGAACACTACTGCACTGCCCTAAACCCTGAAACACCGCCCCCAGCATGACCCCCTACACTGCACGAACACTACTGCACTGCCCTAAACCTTGAAACACCAGCCCCAGCAAGACCCCCTACACTGCCCGAACACCACTGCACTGCCCTAAACCCTGAAACATCACCCCCAGCAAGACCCCCTACACTGCCCGAACACCACTGCCCTAAACCCTGAAACACCACCCCAGCAAGACCCCCTACACTGCCCGAACAACACTGCAGTGCCCTAAACCCTAAAACACCACCCCCAGCACGACCCCCTACACTGCCCGAACACCACTGCTCTGCCCAAAACCCTGAAACACCAGCCCCAGCACGACCCCTACACTGCCCGAACACCACTGCACTGCCCTAAACCCTGAAACACCACCCCCAGCACGACCCCCTACACTGCCCGAACACCACTGCACTGCCCTAAACCCTGAAACACCACCCCCAGCACGACCGCCTACACTGCCTGAAAACCACTGCACTGCCCTAAACCCTGAAACACCAGCCCCAGCACGACCCCCTACACTGCCCGAACACCACTGCACTGCCCTAAACCCTCAAACACCAGCCCCAGCACGACCCCCTACACTGCCCGAACACCACTGCACTACCCTAAACCCTGAAACACCAGCCACAGCAAGACCCCCTACACTGCCCGAACACCACTGCACTGCCCTAAACCCTGAAACACCAGCCACAGCAAGACCCCCTACACTGCCCGAACACCACTGCACTGCCCTAAACCCTGAAACACCACCCCCAGCAAGACCCCCTACACTGCCCGAACACCACTGCTCTGCCCAAAACACTGAAACACCAGCCCCAGCATGACCCCCTACACTGCCCGAACACCACTGCACTGCCCTAAACCCTGAAACACCAGCCCCAGCACGAACCCCCTACACTGCCCGAACACCACTGCACTACCCTAAACCCAGAAACACCACCCCCAGCACGCACTCCTCACACTGCCCGAGCACCACTGCCTGCACTGCCCTAAACCCTGAAACACCAGCCCCAGCACGACCCCTACACTGCCTGAACACTACTGCACTGCCCTAAACCATGAAACACCATCCCCAGCACGACCCCTACACTGCACGAACACCACTGCACTGCCCTAAACCCTGAAAACTACCCCCAGCAAGACCCCCTACACTGCCCGAACACCACTGCACTGCCCTAAACCCTGAAACATCACCCCCAGCAAGACCCCCTACACTGCCCGAACACCACTGCCCCTAAACCCTGAAACACCACCCCCAGCAAGACCCCCTACACTGCCCGAACACCACTGCACTGCCCTAAACCCTGAAACACCAGCCCCAGCACGACCCCCAAACTGCCCGAACACCACTGCACTGCCCTAACCCTGAAACACCACCCCGTGCATGACCCCCTACACTGCCCGAACACCACTGCACTGCCCTAAACCCTGAAACACCAGCCCCAGCACGACCCCTACACTGCCCGAACACCACTGCACTGCCCTAAACCCTGAAACACAACCCCCAGCACGACCCCCTACACTACCCGAACACCACTGCACCACCCTAAACCCTAAACATACTCCCCAGCACGACCCCCTACACTTCCCGAACACAACTGCACTGCCCTAAACCCTCAAACACTCCCCCAGCACGACCCCCTACACTACCCGAACACCACTGCACTGCCCTAAACCCTAAAACACTACCCCCAGCATGACCCCCTACACTGCCCGAACACCACTGCTACTGCCCTAAACCCTAAAACACTCCCCCAGCACGACCCCCTACACTACCCAAACACCACTGCACTGCCCTAAACCCTGAAAACACTACCCCCAGCATGACCCCTACACGACTGCCCAAACACCACTGCACTGCCCTAAACCATGAAACACCATCCCCAGCACTGACCCCCTACACTGCACCGAACACCACTGCACTGCCCTAAACCCTGAAACACTACCCCCAGCAAGACCCCCTACACTGCCCGAACACCACTGCACTGCCCTAAACCCTGAAACATCACCCCCAGCAAGACCCCCTACACTGCCCGAACACCACCACTGCCCTAAACCCTGAAACACCACCCCCAGCAAGACCCCTACACTGCCCGAACACCACTGCACTGCCCTAAACCCTGAAACACCAGCCCCAGCACGACCCCTACACTGCCCGAACACCACTGCACTGCCCTAAACCCTCAAACACCAGCCCCAGCACGACCCCCTACACTGCCCGAACACCACTGCACTACCCTAAACCCTGAAACACCAGCCACAGCAAGACCCCCTACACTGCCCGAACACCACTGCACTGCCCTAAACCCTGAAACACCAGCCACAGCAAGACCCCCTACACTGCCCGAACACCACTGCACTGCCCTAAACCCTGAAACACCACCCCCAGCAAGACCCCCTACACTGCCCGAACACCACTGCTCTGCCCAAACCACTGAAACACCAGCCCCAGCATGACCCCCCTACACTGCCCGAACACCACTGCACTGCCCTAAACCCTGAAACACCAGCCCCAGCACGAACCCCCACACTGCCCGAACACCACTGCACTACCCTAAACCCAGAAACACCACCCCCAGCACGACCCCCTACACTGCCCGAGCACCACTGCCTGCACTGCCCTAAACCCTGAAACACCAGCCCCAGCACGACCCCCTACACTGCCTGAACACCACTGCACTGCCCTAAACCATGAAACACACCATCCCCAGCACGACCCTCTACACTGCACGAACACCACTGCACTGCCCTAAACCCTGGAAACACCACCCCAGCAAGACCCCTACACTGCCCGAACACCACTGCACTGCCCTAAACCCTGAAACATCACCCCCAGCAAGACCCCCTACACTGCCCGAACACCACTGCCTCCCTAAACCCTGAAACACCACCCCAGCAAGACCCTCTACACTGCCCGAACACCACTGCACTGCCCCTAAACCCTGAAACACCAGCCCCAGCACGACCCCCTAAACTGCCCGAACACCACTGCACTGCCCTAAACTCCTGAAACATCACCCTGTGCAAGACCCCCTACACTGCCCGAACACCACTGCACTGCCCTAAACTCCTGAAACACCAGCCCCAGCACGACCCCCTACACTGCCCGAACACCACTGCACTGCCCTAAACCCTGAAACACAACCCCCAGCACGACCCCTACACTACCCGAACACCACTGCACTACCCTAAACCCTAAAATACTCACCCCCAGCACAACCCCCTACACTTCCCGAACACAACTGCACTGCCCTAAACCCTCAAACACTCCCCCCAGCACGACCCCCTACACTACCCGAACACCACTGCACTGCCCTAAACCCTAAAACACTACCCCAGCATGCCCCCTACACTGCGCCGAACACCACTGCACTGCCCTAAACCCTAAAACACTCCCCCCAGCATGACCCCTACACTACCCAAACACCACTGCACTGCCCTAAACCCTAAAACACTCCCCCCAGCATGACCCCCTGCACGACCCAAACACCACTGCACTGCCCTAAACCCTGAAACACCACCCCCAGCAAGACCCCCTACACTGCCCGAACACCACTGCACTGCCCTAAACCCTGAAACACCACCCCCAGCACGACCCCCTACACTGCCCGAACACCACTGCACTACCCTAAACCCTAAAACACGACCTCCTACACTACACAAAGACCACTGCACTACCCTAAACCCTAAAACACTACCTCAGCATGACCCCCTACACTACACAAACAATACTGCACTGCCCTAAACCCTAAAACACTACCCCCTACACTACACAAACACCACTGCACTGCCCTAAACCCTAAAACAATACTCCCAGCATGAACCCCTACACTACCCAAACACCACTGCACTACCCTAAACCCTAAAACACTACCCCAGCAGCACCCCTACACTACCCAAACACCACTGCACTACCCTAAACCCTAAAACACTACCCCAAGCAGTACCCCTACACTACCCAAACACCACTGCACTACCCTAAACCCTAAACCACTACCCCCAGCACGACCCCCTACACTACCCAAACACCACTGCACTACCCTAAACCCTAAAACACTACCCCCAGCACAACCCCCTACACTGACCCAAACACCACTGTAATACCCTAAACCCTCAAAACACTCCCCAGCACGACTCCCTACACTATCCAAACACCACTGCACTACCCTAAACCCTAAATCTACCCCCAGCATGACCCCTACACTACACCGAAACACCACTGCACTACCCTAAACCCTAAAACACTACCCCCAGCACGACCCCCTTCACTACCTAAACACAACTACACAATTTGTTACAGGTGTTGCAACGCAGGCCTGTGGTGCTTACTTGGAAGTACTTGGTGGGCTAGTTGGGCCCCAGGGACCCTCAGGATTCAAGGTGACCTAATCCCCCAACTTAAACACGGGCCACGGGCGCGTTTGCACAGTGGTGAAGGGAGGGGGCGGGGCCTCAGGTGACATGTGCGCAAACACGCCCCCTTGAATCCTGAGGGACCCTGGGGGCCAACTAGCCTCACCAGGTACTCTTCAGTAAGCACAACAGAGTTGCGCTGCAGAGAGGTGAAAGCAAGGTGCGCGGCCTCGGACACCTCTCTGCAATCTCAGCTCTGTGGTCCTAACTGTAGGTACCTGGGGGCTAGTTGAGCCCCAGGGACCCTCAGGATTCAAGACTTAATCCCGTCAACTTAAAATCACACAGGGGCGCGTTTTGCACACGCGCTTTGAAGAGGTAGTTTTAATCCCCCTGCCCTATTATGTACTAGGGACTTACAGAGGAGGTCATGCGTAATCACAGGGGTACCCCAACGCATAGTGTTCCCTAGTGCATGTAGGTGTTTTCACTGTGATTCTAAGTGTCTTTTAGCATAGCACTGACTCTGGTTAGTCAGAGTCAGTTACCACCAGTACTCCGTCTGAGAAAGTTGTGGGCACATGATGATTTTGCAACATGGCCTCTTTCTGCTCCTCTGTTGGTTCTTTCTGCACATCTTTTGCTTCTTCCTGCACCTTTTCTTCGCTCTTTGTGGACTTTCTGTTGCTTCTTTCTGCATTTCTTTGCTTCTTTCTGTGCGTTTTATTCTTCTTCTTTCTTCACATGTCCTACCTCTGTAGGCATAGTTAGAAACTAGCATTTAAAAACCTTTGAAATTCACTTAAAAATCATAGGTTTCAGGCACGTTATAGTGTAGAAATTAGCATTTAAAAAACCTTTGAAATTCACTGAAAAAACCATAGGTTTCAGACACGTTATAGTTAGAAATTAGCATTTAAAAAACCTTTGAAATTCACTGAAAAAACCATAGGTTTTAGGGACACTTATAGTTAGTTGGGACATTTCACTCGCACAAAACCATAGAATTCCCTCGTTATAGTTAGTTCAGCTAACTATAACTCGCGCCCGCAATGCACTGCTGATGACGTCACATATTACATCACTCATGACATAGTCAGTGACATCACTGATGACATCACTGATGACATCTCAAATGACATCACTGATGACATCATCCATGTGATAATCTCATGCATCTTCTCACACCCTAATATAGCTTTTGATACACCCACTCTAAATTACAGACTGCCATTCTCAAAACCATACACACTCCAATACCAATAACTACATACCCACTCCACTGATTCTTAGGTCTACACACACACATCTACTCACTCACCCGTACAGTCACTCATACTATGCAGTCACTCAGTACAGGACTATCATATGCACTCATACACCTATACAGACACTCACACACCGCCACTCATCCATAGAGTGTACTCACACACCTAGTCAGTCATGCAAAAATTAATCACACACCCATTTACTCACCTATACAGTTATACACACACCAGCTCACTTACTACATACAAATACTAGCACATTCTTACGCCTTATACAATAACTGATACAAGCACACACGCATCCATACAGCCACTCTCACAATCACACTCACTCTCACTTATAGCCATTTAAATACTCCAACACACATATATACTGCCTTTCACATATGTAGTTACTCGCACATGTACCACTGAGATATACATTCACTCACCAACACACCCATACACACACTCACCCACCTAAGCAGTCCATCACAGATGCACTCTGAAATCATACACCAGTGAATCACCCACTCACACATCTATGTACAGAGTCACACACACCCCACCCACACAAACACTCAGGCAGCCATACAGATACGTCAGAGAACCAATCAATAACCCATATAGACACTCTGAGTAGCTACTTCGCAAATCCATGCATCCACTTACACACCAACAAACAGACGGATACAGACATTCACACAGTTTAGTCACTAACCCATGCATTCAGTAAGATACGTTTAATCACTCACTTGTAGAGTCAGTCACCGCACGTACTAAAATCATCCATTCAGACACTTAAACACCCACTCATTCTTCCAATACGCCTTTCCCTATACATATTAAACATATTTAAACTTTACAGAAACACACAGTCACTGGATGATGTCATCAGTGATTTCATTTGAGATGTCATCAGTGATGTCATCAGTGATGTCACCGACCATGTCATGAGTGATGTAATATGACGTCATCAGCAGTGCATTGCGAAGGCGCAGTTACAGTAAGCTGAACTAACTATAACGGGGGAATTTCTATGGTTTTGTACGAGTGAAATGTCCAACTAACTATAACTGTCCCTAAAACCATGGTCTTTCAGTGAATATATATATATATACACACACAAGTATGGATGCCATATCAGTAATAGCCCTGCCCAAATTCTTGCAAAATCCAGGGATTCCTGCCATGGAGTGGGAAGATTGGCACGAATCTATTGAAACATACCTAGAAGCGAAAGGGGGTGAAACTTTTGTGGCATCATGCAAAGTTGCATTGTTGAACCACAAGTGCTACAAGTGCAAAAAAGGAGGCCATTTCTCAAGGATGTGTAGGACTGAAAATCAAGAAACTTGGAAACGGTCTGTAAATATTGTGAATGAGTATGAGGGTGTGTTCCAATTTGTATGCATGCCATTCAGGTTGGCGTCCGCTTCTGTGGTCTTTCAAAGACTCATGAGTAGTATTTTGAAAGATATCAGTAATGTAAGAGTGTTCCAGGATGACATTTTAGTCTGGGGTGCAGATGTGAACAGTCATGATGGTGTTTTGAATAAGGTTCTGAGACGATTGCAAGAGGCGGGGTTAACGGTGAGTGCAGATAAGTGCAAATTTGGTGTGATGCAAGTTGATTACCTGGGGCACACGTTGTCAGGGGATAAAGTTAAGCCCAAAGAAACTCTATGAGGCCGCTGAACGTGCTCCCATCACAGGTTGACAAGGAGCACTGCGCTCTTCTTAGGTTAGCTGAATACTACTCTAAGTTTGTCAGCATTTTGCAGACAAAGTACACAGTTTAGTAGGTCTTGATAAAAAGGTGCACAATTTCTGTGGACTAAGGAACGTCAGCAGGCTTTTGAAGGGATAAAAGCTGATATTGTGAAGTCTGTGGACCTCAAATCTTTTAAACCACGTGATAAGATCATGGTGGTGGTGGATGCAAGTGGTTACGGGTTAGGTGCTGTGTTGATGCAGAAGAAAGATGGACATGAGCGTGTTGTGTCACTCGCTTCACGTACACTCAAGGGTGCAGAGGCCACTTATTCCATCATTGAGAAAGAAGCGTTGGCGTGCTGGTGGGAAGTCAACTACTTCAAAACATATGTGTGGGGGACAAATTTTGAATTGAGAACCAGCTACAGACCTCTCATTGGCATTTTCACAACTAAGGGTGCTGGAAGGGCAACACCCAGAATTGTGAAATGGTTATACTGTTTGCAAAAATATATTTTTGAACTGAAGTATGATCCTGGGTATAGGAACATAAATGTGGACTGTCTGTCTCGCTTACCATTGCAGAGTCAGGAGGAGAGCGATGAAAATGGGGATAGGGAAGAATGGTTGTTGGCAAGTGTGGATGGGCATGTGGTGGGGCCGTAAGTGAGGAAGAGGAAATGCGAGCAACTTTGGAAGGTGACATGATGAAACAACTTATGACATGCTTGTTCAATAACTCAGGTCAGGTAATGGATGTGAGAAGGGAATACGCAAATTATAGGATGGCTTGGTCAGAATTGTCAGAAGTGGATGGAATTGTTAGGAGAATTGATAGGTTGGTGGTGCCTTTAGTGTTGAGTGCCAGATTGCTGAAGTTGTTGCAAGAAGGGCCAAGAAAAAAACTGAAAGTCAATAACACACATCGTGATTAACAAACATGTCACTACACCAAATAGCTTTGTCCAGACATAGGACATCTCGAACCATCAGGCACACACATAATCCTTTTTCCAACTTGGTTTAGCTCTGATACTTTTCACTTTACTAAATCACTGCTTTGTAACAGGATCAACTTTTGGGGGACCGTTGGTGCATTTCCCTTCAACCAAATGTCATGTTCCGACTCATTACACAAAGTCACTCTCTGGATGTTCCACGTTTTACCATCATCCACCCACACATTATTGCCAACTATCTTCTTGACTTGCTTGGGCTTGGACCATTTGGACAATCCAATGTCATGATTTCCAGCAACAGGCTGCCTCCTGCCTTCCTTCTGGACACTAGCTCATAGTGAATGGGAGTTAATATTGGCACTCACTTCCAAATGTCAATAATGATCTTCCAAAATACCAGTTCAGTTACAACATGCCAACTAGTCTTCTTCACAAGCGATATCCTCCTCGGTGCACTGTTGTGTCTCTAGAGGCCACCAGCAGATCATCTCTTTCTGATCCTCTTTTAGAACACACTGTTTGTGGTCAGGGAGATGACAACCCTTCCTCGCAGTTCTAACAAGCTCTTTTTCACTTCCAAGTTCTAGACATTTGGGTTTGTGGTCTGGCTGTCCTCCCAATGTGTCCAGGCTATGTTCTGTCTCTTGGGAGCACCACATGTCTGGGTTCCATTAAATACATTCCACACACAACCTCAAATTGCTTCCATGTGGTTGACAACTGTGCCCAGTCATTCTCCCTCAGTTGGCAAGCAAACAGTCTTCATGTCATGGGGCTTGCTGGGCAAAGTCAAAGCTTTGAGCACAACTTCGTCAGATATATCAAACCTACCAGATATGTGGGGATGTCCCTACTCTGATACTCCATCCCATCCACTCATTAGTGCACAGCAGGTTTCTCACTTGCAGATAAAAAACTGCACGGCGAGTGGTCAGTTTGAAGCTTTTTAAAATATCATAACTCTTTAGTGTAAACAGTGGGATGCCCTTGACAAGGACATTTATATTTGTTCCCTTCCCTAGCAAAACTATGCTGCTCGGTTTTATCATCAGTTGAAAATGTACCGCATGCACTGAAGTCACTGATTAATGCCAATCAGTCCCCATTTTTTGTTTTGCCTACTCAGTAGTCACATTTTGTTTTACTGAAATATACTCTCAAGGAAGATGTTTTCTCCCTGTCTGTTGAAAGCCATTGTTTGTTTTTCATGCTTAAAACAGTCATTACTCTCAAGACGGTTCATGCAGTTCACTCCCGCGATGGTCATCCTGCGCTCAATAGAGGAAGGCGGCCATGACTGTGACGTGGCTGCCCAATGGTGTACCGACCATCGTTTTCACGGTTTTCTGCTAGTGAAGCAAACTAACGCTCCTCCTGTGGAAATCCTGTAGGTTTCCCAACTCTAAATGGAGAAGGAGAGATGCGAGGTTAGCTGACGGTGCATCTGTCAATTTTGTGGCAGAATAGATTTTGGGGATCACATACACAGTATGGGTGAAGAATAGGGGAATAAAAAAAACTTTAAAAATAAAAATAAAAAATATCTGCAAAATAGGAAGATTTGGTCATCAAATAAGACTGCAGATCGCATATTCTGCTTCATATACTACCAAGAGGTTTATTTTAACAAGATAAACTTTAATGGGCTGGTTTAATGATAAAAGCTCATGGAACCAAACACACATAGTAAATGTTCCCAGGGACAATCTAGCAGCCCTCTCCCAAGTGAGTTGGTTGTCCATCACAAGACCAAGAAAAGAATATTCATGGGTGACTTTCAATTTTTGTCTGTTAAGCCAACAGGAATCATCTGAGAACTTCACACCAATTACATTATCTTGGATGTGTTTATTCTCACATGATTCGTAGTATGCTAAATAACTAGTTTCAGTATTAAAATATGGAGCCCAGGATTTGCATGACTAAAACGACCATATCAGTGGCATAAAATAAAGCTGCAGCATGTTTCCAACTTTTGAGCAATGCTGTGCTCCTCCTCCAAGATCTGTTGCTAACAGGCTACACAAAGAAGGAACTAATGAGCATTCCTGTTGACTCTTTTTTGTGTGGTAATTTCAGAGGTGCAAGACGCTTTTGGGACAGGAGAGTCCATGGCTGGGGATGCCTCTGAGGCATGTGAGCCTGAGGCCTGCTTCTTGGCTTTATGCCCCTGATTGTCGCCTGAAGGGCTTTTGCCCTTGCGCTCTGGGGTGGCTTTGGTTTTTTGGGGGGACGGTGTCTGCGCTCTGGCCCGCTTGGGCTGCTGCTGTTGTGTGCTGCGTGTACTGTATCTTGAGCCTGAGGTCTGTGGTGTGTAGTCACCATCGTCAGATCTAGCCACTGGCAGGGGGTGGCCAAAGCGGACTGGAGCTGGACTCTGAGATCTGTGCCACCTGAATGGCTGCCGTCATCGCGGAGGACAAAGACTGGACAGTCCGGTGAGCCCACCCACTTCTGAATGCATGCCCTCCATGAGAGCAACTACCTGTGCCAACTTTTTGTCGGTGGTCTAGGAAGGCGCTGATGAGAGTTGTCTGGCCCACACACAGCTGGCGCAAAAGGTCCACACACTCAACACTGATGGCAGCAGGAGAGACAGGGGCAGCGGTGCCTGGGGTGAAAACACTCTCCCTTCTCTTACTGGTGCGAACACGGGCAGCACTAGTGGAAGCAGCTGGGAAGGTGGGCACTGGACGCTGTGCGGTGGAAGAGGAGGCAGAGTTCCCGCTCCCTGTGCCCGCCAACATAGATGTGTCACTCTCTGGCGTCAGATGACGAGAGGTAGGTGTCTCTGGCTGTGATTCCTCAAGCAGACTCCTGTCCCCCTCTGAGGCGCTGGTCACATCAATGTCAGTGTGCTCATGTGTAGCAGTCGTGCTTGATGCCTCACCACTGGTGTCAGTCCCCTGTCCTTCTGTGTCCACGGTAGATGCTGCAATAGACAGAGACGTAGGGTCAGTTCTGTGTTATTAACACAACCATCATATGCAAGCAAAGCACAAAACAAGATGATGACATCCCCATGTTGCACACCACCCTGTGCAGTAACACTCACACTCAGATGATGCACACTGCCGTTCCCTTTCCTGGGATGTCCCTGACTATCCCAATGCAGATGATGCCAGAAGGCCACAACTCAGAATGCAATGTCAAGGGACATTACTCCTATGACATGAGAAAGTATAGGTAGTGAAAATGCATGACAGCTGCACCCAACACAGAGGCCACTTACAAGCCATTGCATCACACTAGCAACATCACGGAGCCCAGCACTGGCCCAGGCATGGAACACATGCAGCCACTCACAACCAAAGTCACCCTTCACAGAATACTCACCCCCAGCTTGCTGCTGATGGTCCTTCAAACGTGCATCCAGCTCAGGCTGTGTCACAGCTAAGATGCGGGCCATTAGTGGTGTAATGCTCCTGCGCGACAACCTGCCAGTCCGAGGGAGCAGCCCTAGCATCATCTCTGCCACGTTTTTGCTCAGCAGGCAGATGTCATCCCACCTCTTGTGACAGTGTGTGTGTTGTCGGTTGGAGACACCCAGAGCCCGCACCTTGCGTGCAATGGCCCTCCAAATGGCCTTACGCTGGTAGACTTTGGAGCTGCAGGCATGGGAGACAAGAGTGGGAAAAATCAGTGACACAGGGTCATGTACCACTATCTCTCAGTACAGGAGCATGATACAAACTCTGCACAACTTCACAGATATGTCTAACAGAGACAATACAGCATCTCACATAGTACATTTGCATGGGAGAATCATACGAAAATGCATGCAGGTATGAGTGTGGACACAGTACCTGCCCATCTCATACACATGCAGGATGCCAGCACAGAAAGCTATGTGTAGGGTGCCAACATCTACTATCCAGTTTGTGTGTGAGCAAGACATACATCACATTTGTAAATATGTTTTGGGGCAGACTCACTGTGTCCAACACTGCGCAGCCCTCAATGTCCTTGCCCTGTGAATGGCTCACTGTGTCATGGAGGACACATTTTGGGACATGAGCTCACAATCTCACACCCTTCTCACAAGGCCTGTCATGTGCAATCTACAGGTCTGAGATGGCTCTGTGATGGATGAGTCTAGCAGACAAACCATATGTTTCACTCTGTGTACATTCAGTGATGTGTCCTTGTCAGATTGGGCAGTGACTGTGCAGGGCCAGGTGGCTCACACTGAGGTCCAATGTGGGGCATCTGAAATTTCACATGACGGGACAAATGTGAGAGTGTAAACAGTGCCTACACATGCGGTCAGTACACATGCTGGTGGAAATGGAAGGGGCTCTGTACAAAAGTACAACAATCTGCTGTGTCATAGGTGACTTACCACCAGAGTGTCACCCTTTGGCATTTCAGTCCTGGAGCATAGTGCTGAACTGTATATGATGTGAATTTTGAGTCAGACACACTTCCATCAGTACCCTCAGGACGTAAAACCACAGGCCACAGATGGGCCTGTGAATAGCATCAGGGACCCACACATCCATTCACACAGGCAATTTCTGTCCTGACTCCTACATAACCAACTTTCTGCGTCACTGTATGGCTGACAAAACAATACATGTCCCTCCAATTTGGATGTGCAGGCAGGGAAACGTGTGAAATTGGCTACACACCCCCTTTCACCTGGAGACAGCATGCTAGGCAGTGAATGACTACAACCCCATACTCTCAGGCACATACATGCAGCAGATCAACTTCATGTGTGCACTCCCTGCACTCTCACTTCCACTCTGAAACACTTACCATGACATCAGGAGCATCATATAGCCTCCCATACATGTGTGAGCACCTGCGTCCACCAGGACCTCCAGCTCCTCGGTGGTGAAGGACGGGCCCTTATCTTCTCAGTCCTCGACATCACTGGGTCCAGGAGACATAGGAGCAGCAGCAGTTGGTGGTCAGGGGTTTCAGGCAGCAGGCTCTGGAGACAAGGAGCAGCAGCAGTTGGTGGTCAGGTGTGTCAGGCAGCAGGCTCTGGAGACATGGAGCAGCAGCAGTTGGTGGTCAATGGGTGTCAGGCAGCAGGCTCTGGAGACAGGAGCAGCAGCAGTTGGTGGTCAGGGGTGTCAGGCAGCAGGCTCTGGAGACATGGAGCAGCAGCAGGTTGGTGGTCAGGGGCGTCAGGCAGCAGGCTCTGGAGACAGTGAGCAGCAGCAGTTGGTGGTCTGGGGCGTCAGGGCAGCAGGCTCTGGAGACAGGAGCAGCAGCAGTTGGTGGTCAGGGGTGTCAGGCAGCAGGCTCTGGAGACAGGAGCAGCAGCAGTTGGTGGTCAGGGGTGTCAGGCAGCAGGCTCAGGAAGCAGTGGAAAAGTGAGGCTCTCTCCCACACATATATAGCCCCCAGGGGTAGTTTCAGTGGTTCTGAGCTACTGCAATTGGTCTTCCAGGTCAGCTTCTTTTAAATGCATCCAATGACCATCTCGAGGGTGGCGGAGCACGCCTACCGCGATATTCAAACTTGCATCATGCTACCGCGATTGCGGTCCCCATTGGCTGTAAGGGCTTGGGCATTGGTGGTGACACACCGCAGGGGCCAGGCGGTCGCTACTGCGGTCGTGCATCTTTCAATTGTATCCAATGACTGGCCCCGCGGTGGCAGAGCACGCCTACCGCTATCTTCACAAATGCATCAGGCCACCGCTTATCGCGGTTCCCATTGGCTGTAGGCGGCTTGGGCATTGGCGGTGACACACCGCAGGGGCCAGGCGGTCGCTACCGCCGATATGGCTGCTATACATAGATGCCAACGACCGGGATTGTGTTGGCGGAGCACACCAACCGCCATTTCATAACATGTATTTCACTACTGCGATTGCGGTGGGCATTGGCGGTGATATGGCTGCCATACATTGGGTGGCGGAGCATGCCAACCGCCATTTGCCTGTACATATATGTCTATCAGTGCCACAAGTGTGTTTTAACCATTGGCGGTGAGACACCGCAGGTGCCAGGCGGTTGCTTCCGCGATATGACTGCCATACATTGGAGCCAGTGTCCGTGATTTGGGTGGAGGAGCATGCCAACCGCCATTTGCCTATACATATATGTCTATCAGTGCCGCAAGTGTGTTTTAACCATTGGCGGTGAGACACCGCAGGTGCCAGGCGGTTGCTTCCGCGATATGGCTGCCATACATTGGAGCCAGTGTCCATGATTTTGGTGGCAGAGCATGCCAACCGCCATTTGCCTATACATATATGTCTATCAGTGCCTCAAGTGTGTTTTAACCATTGGCGGTGAGACACCGCAGGTGCCAGGCGGTTGCTTCCGCGATATGGCTGTCATACATTGGAGCCAGTGTCCGTGATTTGGGTGGCGAGCATGCCAACCGCCATTTGCCTATACATATATGTCTATCAGTGCCGCGAGTGTGTTTTAACCATTGGCGGTGAGACACAGCAGGTGCCAGGCGGTTGCTTCCGCGAGATGGCTGCCATACATTGGAGCCAGTGTCCGTGATTTGGGTGACGGAGCACTTTCACAGCATCTATGGACACATCATGCTGTATGAATGGCCAATGGCCACTTGTCAACAGTGCACAGTGGACACATGATTCATGGCACAAGATTGTGCACACAATGCCAATGTAACATTTAGCCCACTGCTGACTACACATGCCATGTTGGTGTGTATGATTGGAAACATTGGCATGTACTCCCTCACAAGTCACTTGTGATGATGCTGGGCATGTACACAGAACAGTGTTGTGATGGACTCTCCAATGGGTACAAATGTCAATGTGTGATAGGGCTGAGCAACTCACAGTGATGAATGTCTGACTACACATTGTTCATATTTGCATGTCTACTTTTCTTTGCTCATGCACATACTTGTTGTTTATGCACAGACTGTGCTCATTGTGTTGGTGATGTGTGCCCTGTTTGACTTACGCAAGGAGGTGTGGCAGGTACAGCAGCTAGGTAGGAGACAGTAGTGTTGCAGTTTCACACATATGCTGTATGAACTACTCTCAGGGCTGCTCATGCAAGATGTGGCCATATCCCTTTGGGCATTCACATGCTCAGATTTTGTTTTTGGAGGTGCTAGCTGTGTGAAAAGTGGACAGGTGTTCGACTGGTGTAGCTGAAGGTGTCCCTACATGTGTTGGGCTGTGAGCTTAACTGTGATGACAGTCATTGTTGGCGTTGTGAATCAGTCAAAACGTGAGATGTCAGACACATCTCATGGTGGATTGCATTGACATGTGTCCCCTTTCATCTCACCTAGGAGGAGACCAAATGTGCATCGTCCCTTCCACAGTACTGGCAGACATGGAGGATGAGGAGGTCATACGGAAATTCCGTCTGGATCGACCCACCCCTACAAGACCTATAAGCTATGTTGGAGCTCCCACCTGCGGCCTCGCAGAACATATCCGACAGCTTTCACACCAACGTCTAAGTTGATGGCGGCCCTGCATTTTTTTGCAACTGGATCATTCCAGTACACGGTGTCCAGCGCAGGTGGGATGTCGCAACCTATGTTCAGCATGGTGCTACGTGATGTCCTGTCCGCTATGATGATCTACAAGGACAGATATATCCATTTCCCAGGATGCATGAATTGGCAGGTGTGAAGGGTGATTTTTATGTCCTTGGCCACATCCCCAATGTTGTTGGTGCCATTGACTGCACACATGTCGGACTTGTACCACCACAGGCACGTGAGCACATCTACAGGAATAGGAAACATTTCCATTCCATCAATGTGCAAGTGGTGTGCCAGGCGGATATGATCATCTCACACGTCTGTGCCAAATTCCCTGGCTCGGCCCATGACTCGTACATCCTGCGTAACAGCATTGTGCTACAGCTGATGGCTAATCTGCTTCCGGAGCATGCATGGATTGTGGGTGAGTACGCAGAGTGAAGTAGCGTGCTGTGTGTGTGACATGCTGTCCTCTGCCACAGTTATATTACAAAGTTGGTCTGTGTATCTCCCACCTAGGTGATTCAGCATATCCCAACCGTCCTTGGTTGCTGAGCCCACTGCGGAATCCCAGGACCCCAAGTGAAGTCCGATACAATGATGCCCATGGGAGGACACGTCGTGTGGTGGAGCGTACTTTCGGTCTCCTGAAGTCACGTTTCCATTGCCTGGACAAGACCGGAGGTGCACTGATGTACTCGCCCAAAAAGGTGTGTCAGATTGTGGTTGCATGCTGCATGCTCCACAACTTGGCCTTGCGCAAGGAGATCCCCCTGCTCCTGGATGCTGATGAGCAGCCGAGGCCCCCGCCTGCAAACCAAGCCATGTCCAGTGACGAGGATAGTGGAGAGGAGGAAGGTGTCGACCTGCGTCAACAGCTCATCAACCGCTACCTCACTTGAAGGTGAGTGACAATGTACAACGGGGCCATTCTCTGCTGACGTCGTTGTTGGTGAAAAGGTCTATGTGAGCTTTGTGACTGCAGCCTGTTGTTGACTCAGTGCTGGCTGCTAATGTTTCTGGTACAGGCTAGTTTGGCACAGCTACAGGATGTCTATGTCGGTGCTGTTGCTACTTGTAATGTGTGCAGATTGTAGTACCTTGATAACAAGTGTTGTGTGATGGCTGTGATGCCACCGCCTGACTAGTGATTATTGTTCTGTTGTGTTTTCCTAGGACCCTTCAGCCTCTCCTTGCCTATGAACAATCTGTGGTCCTGGTACATTGTAATCATGGTGTACATTGCACATACTGGCATAAACACGGAGCAGACACAACGACATAGGTGTGTAAGGAGTGTTTATTTACAATGGGTACATGTGACAGGGGAGTGAATATTTACATGAAGGTGAATTGTGAAGCAATGAGTTGTCAGTGATGGTAGATGAGACAATCGAGTAGTAACCACATCGATGTGGTGACCCAGTCCAACAGACGGATGCCATTAACAAGGCAGTGTGGGGAAGGACAGTCAACAAAGTCAATGGCAAGGTGAAGAGGGTTGCCATCATGGCTGGCTCCTAGACTGGCGCTTTGGCAGGTGCTTTGCCATGGGTTCCTCCCTTGGATTTCTTTGGCTGGCCCCTTGGTCGTTTGGCCGGGGGGACCTGCTGCAGGGCCAGTGGGGTCTGAGGAGTCCTCCTCTCCGTGGCCGCAGGGGAGGATGTGGAACTGTCATCCTGCAGGCCACCGGAGGGAGGTGGAGGTGTTGGTTGTGCCGCAGGCCTGTCCCTCAGAACCGCCACTGAGCTGGCCCAAGAGGTCCATGATTTGGCCCATTCGGGTGTCTATGGACCTCAGCAGCAGGCGGAGCTCACGGGCATCTTCCTGAGCCTGGCCCGTTTGTGCCTTGACCCGTTCATAGGCCCCAAGGACTCTGGAGATGTTGTCCAGGGCTTCGGTCCCAGTGTCCTGTTGGCTTCGACTCCCCCTTGCCCTCCCACCTGCCCTGCTGTCACGGACCTGTTGCCTCACCAATGTAGGCCCCTGCCTACTCTCCCTGCCCTCCTCAGTGGGTGGGGTGGTCATCCTCAGGGGCAGGGAGAGTGTTGCAGGCAGCACTGGTGGTGGTGGTGGTGGTGGTGGAGGCCGCACAGGTCGTTCCAGCAGGGGTCAGCGTCGTTGTTGTGGTTGTTGCTGATGTGGTGGGGGGGGGACAGTGGGGTCCTGGGACCTGTTGCGCCCTGGCATACCAGATGGGCCGGCTTCTTGCTCCGCATTCTCGAAATCCAGGGAGTCCTCAGAGAGTCCATGTTCCAGGGTTGGAGACTTGCTCTGCAGGTTGACGTTCTCGGCCTCTGCAGTCAGTTGTTGATCACCTGTGGGACAGAGGGTGAATGGTCATTGACGTGCACCCCTCAAGCTTGGTTTTCGATGTATCTTATTTACAGGTTATGCAACACACAGTTAAATATTTTGCACATTGTATCTCTGCAGGGTACTGTGCATCATGACATGATGTGGAGGGCACATACATTATTTTTCGCTGGTGTGACATGTCGATGGATACCATGCCCCACATGAAGGTTTTGTGATTACGTATGAAAGGTTGTCATCTGACAACTTGCGTCAATACTACTTGATGTGAAGCATCTTTGCTGATTACTCTGCCTGGCAGGCGTTGCATCTGCGCATGAACTAGCTCATTGTCGTCCTCATGCATACCTTTGTCATGTCCTGTACTTTGATTTTTTTGTTTGACAGACCATGCTTGTTTAGTTTTCATATGGTCCTTCAAGCTCAGCCCCCATGGAAGTTACAGATAGCATTCAGTGCTGTGCATGTTTGTGCCCTGATTTGCATCAACATGGGATTTGGTGAGTCACACTTCTGTTTCTGTGACAGTTACATTCGCTTAGCTGTCTGCACACTGTAAATTGTTATTGTATCTGTGTCAATTTTGGTGGATGTGAGGGCTTGTTTTGTCATATGGCTCCATGTTTTTTTAGTGGAATGGTGGGGTGCATGCACTGTCTACTTACCTGTGCTGTTGTCACATTGGGGTTGACTTTCTGGCACATGTTTCTGGGTGGGAGGGAGTGCTCCATCCAGCTCAGGGGTGGGACAGGGGGCCTGGTGGGAGTTGTGGTGCAGGTCTCCCACCCACAAACAGCCCTCCCTGGGAAGATGGCTACCTACCTGTTAGGTGAGTGTTAACCATACAATGGCTGCCAGATGCTTGTGGGTGTGGTGGAGTGCTCCATCCTGCTCAGGGGTGGGACAGGGGGCCTGGTGGGAGTTGTGGTGCAGGCCTCCCACCCACAAACAGCCCTCCCTGGGAAGATGGCTACCTACCTGTTAGGTGAGTGTGAACCATACAATGGCTGCCAGATGCTTGTGGGTGTGGGGGAGTGCTCCATCCTGCTCAGGGGTGGGAGAGGGGGCCCTGGTGGGAGTTGTGGTGCAGGCCTCCCACCCCCACACAGCCCTCCCTGTGAAGATGGCTACCTACCTGTTAGGTAAAGGTGAACAATGCAATGGCTGCCAGATGCTTCTGGGTGTGGGGAGTGCTCCATCCTGGTCAGGGGTGGGACAAGGGTGTCTGCTGGGAGCTAGTGCAGGTCTCCCACCCCCAAACAGCCCTCCCTGGGAAGATGGCTACCTACCTGTTAGGTGAGGGTGAACCATACAATGGCTGGCACATGCTTCTGGGTGGGGGTAGAGTGCTCCATCCTGCTCAGGGGTGGGAGAGGGGGCCCTGGTGGGAGTTGTGGTGCAGGCCTCCCACCCCCACACAGCCCTCCCTGTGAAGATGGCTACATACCTTTTAGGTAAAGGTGAACAATGCAATGGCTGCCAGATGCTTCTGGGTGTGGGGAGTGCTCCATCCTGGTCAGGGGTGGGACAAGGGTGTCTGCTGGGAGTTGTGGTGCAGGTCTCCCACCCCCACACAGCCCTCCCTGGGAAGATGGCTACCTGACTTTTAGGTGAGGGTGAACCATACAATGGCTGCCACATGCTTCTGGCTGGGAGGGAGTGCTCCATCCTGCTCAGGGGTGGGACAGGGTGGCTGGTGGGAGTTGTGGTGCTGGTTGCCTGTACACATGCAAACCAGGAAATGTTGCTGGCTACCTTTGGGGTGCTTCAGATGGAATGAATGTTACATCTGTGAGACCTGTTGCGGGTATTGTGGTGCAGATGAGTGGAATTGGGCCTAGGAAGTGTAGCTTTGTAGTTGTACAAGACAGTACATAGCATTGTAATGGTAGACACTTGTTGTTACTTACCAGCCTCCACTCCCCCGGGTATTCCTGTGAGACTCTCTGGATGCAGTATGGCAAGCACCTTCTCCTCCCATGCAGTGAATGTTCTTGGTGGAACGGGAGGGCCACCGCCAGTCATCTGAGCCAGCTGACGGTTCTTGTTGTTCCTCTCTTTCACCTTGCTTTTGCGGTCATGCCACCGCCGCATGATCTCCTTCTTGCTGCGTGGGGTGGACCCTACTGCATTGACCTTGTTGATTATCCTTTCCCACATTTGTTCTCTGGTGGCTAATGGTGTCTGTTGGACCAGGGTACCAAACAAATGTGGTTCTACTCTGATTATCTCATCTACCATGACTGCCAACTCATTGTCATTGAATTTGGGCATTTTCTTCTGTGCCATCGTGTGTGATGTGCAAAGGGGTTGAAAGTGCAGGTGTGAGAGTGGTGGTGGTGATGTGAGTGGTGTGTGTGTAGTTGTGCTGGTGAGTTGTGTGGTGGTTTGCCTCTCCTTAGTGCTGTAGGGTTGGTTCCTTCAGTGGTGGAGTATTGCAAAGGATTGTGGTCAGGAAGGGCTGGTTTTATACTCAGCTGTGTGGGTGTGTCAAAAAGAGGTATTGCTGTCAGGTGTATTGTGTGGGTTGTCCTGGCATTTGTATTTTAGAAGTTGCCATGGGGGTGTGTCATTGGGGTGTGTTAGGTGTTTTTGGGGGCAGGGCTAGTTTGCGGTGTGCACTTGGTGGGCTGTTTAGTGTTTTTTTTTTTCGACCGCCATATTTGTCACGGAGCTTCCGTGGCAGTGGCTATGCAACAGCCCTTCCGCCGGCTCTCCCATTCATCACTATTTGCGTCCGCGGCGGTCGGAAACAGCGGAACGTCCCGCTGCCACATCGGGGGAATTCTAATTTGACGTGCGGTCACTCCGCTGGCCTTGCGGCGGTTTTGTGTGTTCCCACGGCAAATGGGACCGCTGCGGTCAGATTTTCACCAACTCTGCCCGCTACCGGCGGTCTTTCGTGTCCTCGTTCCGCCGCGGTCGGAAATTTTTGGCGGTTGATCCTAATCGGACCGCCGGTTTTGCCGCGGACCCGGCGGACGGTTGATTTCCGCTAAAATGGCGGTCGGGGAGGTTTTCCGACCGCCATCCTAATCGACCCCTAAGTTGGCATAAGGTTCTGGTGGAAAGACCCCCTCAGGCAGCAGGCCAGAAAAGGAGAAGATGCAATCTCTTAATGCTTCGATTTCGATGATGAAGGAACACAGGAGGTTGTCACAGATCTCATTTGGTGGCCCATGAAGAGTGGCTTTTTGGTTGGAGCTTACCATTTCCTTTAGACAAGAAATAAGTAACTTGTCAAGCTCTTAGCCTCAAAGAAACATGCTTGGTAGTATTCTTGTTTGGCACTAGTCCATGCTGATATGTAACCTCTCATATGTCCTCTACTAGCTGTTCGATCAAATAGTAATTTTGTTGTGTTCCAACATCACTGTAGTGTTCTGACTTGACATATCAAGTGGGGGAGGTTTTCTATGAACTACTTGTTCATCTTAGTTTCATTCTTCCCAGACTTGGTAGAAGTACAAGGATAACCAATGAAGTTGTTTATTTATGGTCAGGATGATCTAAGAGATCATCTGTTCAATCCAAGTAGGTGTTTTTTATGTCACGAAGCATCTGAAAGAAATTTAAAGTGAAGATAAGTTTAGAAAACCTGTTTCTTCATCAGAGGAGGGTAGAATGGGTCTTAACATCGGAATTCCTGATGTGCTCCTCTTTGTGTTGCCACACTGTTTAGAATTCGGCTGCATATCTCACTTAAGTACAATGACAGACTCACATGACCATAGACAAATGAACAAAACCTACACTGAAACACACATAATTTAACTATTGGAGGTATTTCCAATAGGAAATACACAACCTATTTCAAAGTATTTTATTGTATGATAAAAATTAATATTGTACACAGACAAAATGAAAGATTCAGCATTAGAATATAGTAATTTAGTACACTTATAACTCTTATAGAATACACTGTTCTCAGTAAAGAATAATTTCAAAATAGCCATATGTTTATTTAAGTTTTAGCCTATTTATATATTTCACATATATTTAACAAAATAAACAGGTCTTCAGCACCTCATACCACCGCAGTGATCAGAGTTACAAGGAATATTCAGTCAAAGGGCATTCCAAAAATGAGGGCCAAAAACCTGGTATGCTTTACAGAATAGCCAAAAGGTGCATGCTATCCAGTATACTTAGTGAGAATGTCTTACGCAGAGCTTCCCTGTTGCCACCTCTGACCACCTCAGTAGGCGCAAGGTTCTAAGAGTATTGCAGAGATATCAAATTAATTGGTATGCAATGCTTTGGAGCAATTGTACTGTCTGAGCTGGAAGGATCTCCACAGGCTGTATCTTATCCTTGATCACTCCAAATTCTGAATCTGCTCCTAGAAGCACTTTTTAATAATATGAAACTTGCATTCTCATGTCTTGATTCCCTGATTAAATATGGATTATTTTGATCAGTGCTTAGAGAGAATTGAGATATTTTCTTAAGGCTCATGAAAACTGGGGATTTTTTTGGCAAGGTTTTCTATGGCAATTAGATGTAGATAACAGTCTGATTAGCTGCCATTTCGAATTGCCTTACTTAGGGCCCAATTACAATGTCGTACAGACCGCCCAACATCTTGGGCTGCGGTCCAACTGCCAGATTATGATGCTGGCAGTCGGAGAACTGCATGCAGGGGGAAAGACCGCCGCCTCAGACAGGATCAGAGATCCCGTTGGGCGGCGGTCAGTCAGGTAATCCCTGAATGGTGGTGGAGCCTGCGCAGGCACCACCGTCGGGATTACAATGTCCCTTTCCCTCTGTGGACCGCCATTAAAAGGCAGACAGAAAGTGAGTTTGGGGCCCCTAGCAGGGCCACCATCCCCCCGGGCATCCACTATTGAGCCCGTGGAGCACCCGTGGTGCCCCCCGAAACATCCATGCACCCTGTGCCAGGCACCGCATGGTACCTGGCACAAGGTGCAGGGATGTTTCTAAACATTACTTTTTTCATTGAGGCTAGTGCTGCGGCCCTCTTCTGGGCTGCTGCACAAGCCTCAATGCAAAAAGGCATGTTTCGACTGCCTACATGGCGGTCGGATCGTAATTCGGAAGTCGGGACTGACGCCTACTTGTTGGGCAGTCCCTATCCCAAAACGATGATGGTCGGATGCTCGTCCGACCACCATCGTTATCAGCCCCTTAATTCTAACCTTTGCTGGAAGGCATCTTTCCTCTTGAGGGATTACCAATCAGCTAAAGAATAATGAAGTTGAAGTAAAATGTTATGCTGGTTCTGGAAGCGATTAAGCAATCCAAGAGGGTCAGTAGTGTCACTGGAGGCATAGGATGGATTATTAGATCAGACTTATTCAGTGTGAAAGTGCAATAGAGGTGATAGGTGGTTTCTGCTCTAAGACCCCGATTACAAGGGCTCCCATAATCCCATAACTTTTGTTACCACACATATAAGAATTTTACGTTTTATAATAAATACTGCACCCTGCAATTTTACCCAGGTACATTTTGGCATGTCAAATCAGCAAATATTTACTTGGGATAAATGAACAGAAAGAACTGAGACATGCAGAGTTTCCTGTGCTAAGCACTAAAAGCATCACGTTATGCCCTTTTTTGGGGCCAAAGCTCTGGATAAGCAATAATTATCGACCCAATAAATTGTAAACACCTCAGCTTCAGATTTTTTGGGGTGCGATAATTATCACATTCAACACAAGGGCACTTGCATTTGAGGCCTAAATGGGTGATTCCTGATTTGCTGGAGATTCCTTCCTTCCCAACACAGATCACCACAAATCTCGCCATTCGCAAATGGAGCAATGTAAATCAAAGCTTAAAATCACAAAGCATTTCATGTAGTCAGTTCAACATCAATGTGCAAAAACTATTTTGCAATCCTTGATTCGCAGTCCTCATCCAAGGATTCAGGATTGCGAGATATTTTCCATTTGGAAATTGGATTAACAAGTAAGGAAATTCTGCGAGGATGGTTGAATTGGCAAATTCACAAGTTTAAAGCATTTGCCTGGGTTTGTGGGCTATCGTACAAACGTTAGTTGAATTCACATACCTCATTCAGGTATTTGCCTATCCTGGCAATACATGCAATTTTGCTCCTGTAAAAGTCAAGATGAAGTTTGTTTCATAAATAGGAATGGGAAGGGGCAAATCACATATTTATTGGGGGTAGGGAAAGAGGTTTTGCACAATAAATACATTGAAGTACTCTATGAAATGTATGGCTATCAGAAATCTGGAAATTTGCCTAGAATTATATGCACTTCCCTAAAATAAGAATTTAGGGCTTTGTTCCAAATCTAGAAATTATTTTACAGGAGAATTTGTCTGATTTTCCACCCAAAGCCTTATGAATAAGGGCATAAGTGATATAATAATGGGATAAAGTGGAGTGTATTGCTGAACTATTGTGTATATAAAGCATTTGTATGCATGCACAATAAATATTTTTTCAAAACCTCTAAGTGTGCAGCTTTATCCAGGAAAAGCGGTATGTCCAAGCTCAAACCCAAAAGGGGCCGTCGCAAGCGCAGCTATAATAATTCAGGTCCAAATGAGTTGTAGAAAAGATTAGATTCATTTGAACACTCCCCAATAGAGCAGCTGCAGAGTAACTTGCCCTAGAAACCTCACAGCAGGAACCACACATTCCAAGTTCTAAATGGAAAATTGATTTACTATTGGCTGAACAGAATTACAGATTAAGAAAAGTATACAACATATCCCCCACACTACAGAAACACATGATAATATGTCCGCACACACATCACAAATACAGTTCAATAAAACTACCAACTCTGTTAACACCATAACTCACTCACAACAACAAAACCCACATTCTCACAGATAAAAACAAGAAACACACTCACATTGCCAGTGAACCTCTCAATTCCAATTTAACCAAACAATCTTTATTTATGTATGCCCACCTTCTACTACTACGTGGCTCTAGCCTACTTTGACAATCCTACAAGATTCCTTCTATCTTGATTTACAGCTTCCTCAACAAACCAGGGTGCCTTATCCAATCCAAATCACCAAATTCATAGTCACCAAATCTCACTACCATTGTCTTTTTATGCCTATCTTTGTCCTTCTTCTGATGTCTCGAAATTGTCTTAAGTGCATCTTTTACACTGCCTCTTTCACCTGTATTATGCCCCAACTAAGCTGGGCACAATTTGATTTCCATACTGTGTCCTCTCATAAGCAAGAAAGGTGAACCTCCTGTTATACTGTGTAGTATGGTCCGATACACCAACAGCCAGTTCTTCAACTTCTAAATGACACATGACTTCTCCAAGCCAACTGTAAATTCTCACCACCATCATAGTCACTCTCTCCACCAAACCGTTAGCCATGGGGTCATATAATGCCACACGTCTATGTTACATTTCTTATCATTCCAAATATGTACTAACCTCCCTGGAAGACAATTGAATGCCATTGTCTGTATCCAAAATATGTAGAATTTCTCTTAAAAACATACTTTCACGCTTTGGAATTCTATGCACTTTACATCTGCAAACCAGTAGTAAAGTGCTTGTGCTCCCCCTTTAAACATGGTTGAATTGGCCTATTCCTAATTGGGTATATTTATCTTGCCTATAAGCCCCAAGTATATGGTGTACAAAGTGTTCCCAGGGCCTAGGAGTTTAGTGTCACTAGTGGAAGCAGCCACTATTGTGCCATCCCCTACAGTGACAAGGCAAACACAACTTCAAGTCTACCTTGTGTAGACTGACTCCTCTAGTGCAACTTGTTAAAATAACCCTTTTTGACAGATAAAAACCTCCCATATTAGTAAGCCTTGTCACCCACAAGGTAGGGTTCTATGTAGAAAATCAGAGTACAGATTAAAACACTAACACTGTATCTCAGGAATAAAAATCATTATTTTGAATGGTTATTCAAAATCCATTTCAATGGTGAAGTTGGATTTTTAATAACAATTAAGAAAAGTTGCCTTGTAGAAAGTGACCTTTTGCCAGCCTCAGCTGTCAAAAGGCTAATTGGCCTAAGCTCTGCCAGCTCTCCACTTCTGCTCTGTCTTGAGATGGTGTGAAAAAGGTGTGAAATGCCCCCCAGAAGCAAACAATAGGCTGCCTTGACTGGGCAGAGATGCCTCCTCTGAACTCCACAGAATATGCAGAGCCAAAACTGAGTGCATCCTGTTTGACACTACAGCGTCAAATCTTGCTTGCCAGGTTTGTTGAACCACATAAAACACTTGGGGAACACTTGAAAGGGAGAGAACTGTAGATCAAGACAATTCTTGTGGATCCCCTGTCTGGTTGCTTTTGTCCTACCAGACTTCTGTCTCTGGATTTATTGTGGTTACAGTGCCTGGTGTTTAGTGTTAAAAGTGGGTGGACACTGGGATTCACATAGTACACTCACCATACACACCCCTAGCACTCAGAGCCCACGTTTAGTGGGGCAGAAGATTTTCACCATTTTGGATTTGCTCTGACACAGTGCATTTTGGGCCTGTTTGTAGTAAGGCAAACAGCAACTTCTAAAAAAGTGCATAGGTATGACCTCGGGAATGTTTAACCTTAGTTAGGGCATGCCCATGAGTCATTCCCACCAACTAGCTTCTGCTAGGCATAAACGTGGTACCTTCATACACCCACTTCAGAGCACTTTCGGGACCTGAGGAAGATCAGAAGAGGGTTGGACCTCATGTCTGGGACTTGAGATAACTCATAAAGTAACTGACCTCCTCCCTCTTATACCCAGGACAAAGAAGTGGACTTAAAGAGTCAGCTGACTGACTTATTGTGTAGCTGCAGGGAGACAACAAGCTGCAAGAGGCCTTTTACTGGAAGTACCTAGCTGACCAGTACCAACTGGACCAGAACTGGACCCTGCTGTTGGCCCCTGCCTGACACCCTGTGAGTCTGTAAGTGTCTCCCCATAGGACCTGGTGGCTTTAGAAGTGCACTCCTGTGGTTGATTTGGACTTAAAAGACTAAGTCAGAAGGTAAAATATTTTACTGGGATGAACCTGGTTGGTGTATCAGACCCGCCTTCCATCTATGTCAGCCAGAAATTGCACTTAGGTCCTGGTCTTTTTTAATGAACATTTGTTTCAATGGTTTAATGACTAATTTAAAATTTAGTAGAAGGTTGTTGGGTTTGTATGGGGACAGGGTAAGAAGTTATTCAAATTCTAAATGTTTTTTTAATTTCTACAAATTATTTTTTTTATGTTAATATGTAATTGGTAATTGGTAATTAATTGTGTCCTTGTATTCATTGGGGCTGTGCAGGGAGCCCACTTCAGCGAAGCTCAGCTTTTTTTTCCTGCGCAACCGACTCTGTCCTCACTGGTGCGGGAGCCGGCCTCCTCAATTTCTCTGTCCACTCATATGCGGGCAGGGTACATGGATTGTGGTGCCAGCCCCGCCCAAGTCACATGGACATGTGGGTGGGAGCAAGCCCACTGCCACGAGGGGGGTGAAGCTGTGCTTTGCCTATCCCGGGCCCCTTTCTTGTACCGGCCTTCAGAAAGATGGGGTTCCAGGGGGCAAATGAAGATGTGCAGAAGGGGCCTTGTGCACACCCCCTCGCTGCCCAATTAAATTACTCTTGCGCCAACCCTCGGGTCCTGGCCCACCCTGGGTGTAGAATTCAGGCGGGCGGTGGAGTCAGATGCGTTCTATCGCTCGCAAAGGGGTCAATGGTCACAAATCTTTTAAAAGCCATCACTCTGGCCCAGATGGGACAATTTAAAAGTTCTAGGGCTCATTTTACTCCTGGTGGTGAGCTCTAGTCACCCGGAGCAGTTTCAGCAGACCACCTGACCTCCACGTTGGCGCATTCTGCAGGAAGCTGATTTTACTGCCTCCCTGCACCAGCTTTTGTCCTTTACCCTGTCTCTAGTGCTCTTCTCCTTTTGCTTGGGCACAGGACTTCAGATTTACCACCAACTGGTCCCCAGGGGGTGTAAGAGGGCTAGCTTTACTGGCCCTTGGAGAGACCCACTGGTCCTTGGGTCACAGCGTCCTTAATACTTCAGGGCATCAGGGGTCTTGTCCTTCCAATTGTCCATTGCTGCTGCCACCGTCGGAGTCCCAGTGTCTAGAGAACAACAGCAAAAAGACCTCTCTCCTTGTGTAAGAGTTTTTAAATGAGGGTGGCATGTTACACAAGACAGGCACCCCAGGGGTATCTTAGGGTGCCACATCATCTCTCCACCCCTGTCCGAACCCTCCTGCACAACATGCTGGGACAGTTCAAGATGGCGGCATCCAAAAGTCACCGGCCACATCACTGCTAGGGTCTTTCCCACAAAAACATCAATGAGGAGCCCCCCTCCTGTGTTGGCTCCAGTTGTCTGGGCTTCATCCTTTGTTCAGTGGACCTGGGCTGTCCCAGCCCTGGTACACTGTGACAGCTAATTAACAGATGCAGATTTTTTTCCCAACCACTTCCTCATCAGGAGCGGAGGGAAGCACTGTTATTTACTCCTTTTGCGTGGGCAGGCATTTGTTCCTTCTGCCGAGGAGCAATGTAATTTACTTGGCCCAGCAGGGTGACAAAAGACCTGGGCTTTGATTTTGAGCTAAGCCAGAGAAATATGAAAATTCTAGATGACCCATAAATTGTACATGTATTATCTTGGGACCTGAGTAGTCAGACTGGGTGCACATGTTTCACCCTAGTTTCATACCTCATGGGGCTTTGTAGGCCTAGGGTACATGAAACGGCACTGTAAGGCAGATTTCCCCCATATGTATAATACAGTGTCACTGCAGGCAAAACAGTAAACCATACTACTTTACCTATGAGTGCCCGCTAAAATTAAAAGGCCTATACCATGTCACCACCTAACTTTTCAGAGTCCCCACTGCCAAAGGCTATCTGTGGGCAGTTACCGGGCTGCGCACAATGGTAGTTTTGTACGCGCAGCCCACACACCTGTGCAGATGTGTTCACTTGTAACCAGCCTAGTGCCCCTTACCCTAGCTGTGTCACAGCGGCCTTATCTTAAAAGGTGAAAACTGGTGGTAAACACAAGCAGTCCATTTACCATGTGATTACCGTGGGTGACACACAAGTAGTGAGACTCATTCATAGTGAAAAGTCCAAAACCGGGTGATCTAAAAAGCAAAAAATCTAAATGGGTGGAACTGAATTGC